>JBBBWG010009889.1:56550-90101 GCA_037176905.1 Azolla pinnata | reverse complement strand
TACATACATACATACATACATACATACATACATACATACATACATACATACATACATACATACATACATACATATATTAAGTGACAATGGAGAAGAATTTTCCTCTTGCTACACAATGAAATGAATGGAAATTCTTACGAGTAAGATACATACACGCACACCTGCGTGCACACATGCATACATACATACATACGCAACGCAAACATACATCCATCCATCCACTGCACAGATGCATGCATCCGTCCACCCACATGCACGCATCATATGCATGCATCCGTCCACCCACATGCACGCATCATATGCATGCATGCACACATACATCCATCACGCGCATACACATGCACTCACATTCATACATCCACACGCACATGCATACGTCTATCCATCTATTCATCCATCCATACATGCATATCCATGCATCCATCCATCAATACAGTTAGCCACACATGCATGCATACATACACACATACATATATTGACTGACAGTGGATACATCTATCCATCTATTCATTCATACAAACATGCATATCCATACATCCATCGATCAATACAGTCAACCATACATGCATGCACGCATGCATACATACACACACATACATGCACACACACATACATACATGCACGCATACATACATGCATACATATATTGACTGACAATGGATACATCTATCCATCTATTCATCCATCCATACATGCATATCCATACATCCATCCATCAATACAGTCAGCTACACATGCATGCACGCATGCATACATACATGCACACACACATACACACACATACATACGCACACATACATGCATGCACGCATGCATGCATACATGCGTACATACATACAATATATTGACTGACAGTGGAGAAGAATTTTCCTCTTGCTGTATACACACATGAAATGAATGGAAATTCTTACGAGCAAGACAGAGAAAGGCAACACACCATTCCCTTCTTCTTCTTCTGCTCCCGCTTCTGCTTCTGATTCCGTCGGACGATCGGAGCTCGGCCATGGCGCTCTCTTCTACCGACGTCGCACCGATCTACACCCTGCTCGAGAATGCATTGAGCCAGGACGAGTCCTTGCGTAAGCCTGCCGAAACTGCCTTGGCGGCATGTGAATGCAGGCCAGGTTTCTGCTCCGTCTTGCTGGTAGGCGATACTTTTCACGCGGATTCTCTAGAAAGTATGACGCAGACCGGTTAGGGCGTGGATTTGCTAGCTGGTTTTACACGGTCTCTACTCCGAAAGGAGTGAAGTTCTACTGTTTCTTCCTGATTGTGATTTCTTAATTGAAGGTGTACTTAAATTAGGCTCTGGAAAAAGAAGCATACTGCTATTTCGTTTTCTGTTCTAGGATCAGAAGAGTGTAAGCTGTATCGTTTCTCGCTCTATCCTGATTTTAAAGCTTCATGCAGTTCTATACGAGTAATCTTTATTGAGTTACAAAAGAGGCATATTGTTTGATGTATCCATTATAATCAGCGAAGTGAAAAAGAGAAGTGTTCGACACTTTCTATTTCTTCCATATCCTGGTTTTGGGTGAATTTAGCGTTTCCTGCAAAAATGGCCGAAGGTAGGCTATGTAAATCGAAGAAGACTGCTAGTTTGGTGTTCCGATCGCAATGTAAGGAAATTGCTCAGTGTTTCTGCTCTTTTGTTAGCACTACGTTTCTGTGCAATGTCTTTGAAAGATCTCCTGAATTAAGCTGTGTCAGAAGAACAGTATTTCTAGGTATATTCGTTTAATACGAGTGTCAATGGGATTCAAACTCCCAGACGATCTAAACCAGGCTATGGGAGAGAAAGGAAACCTCAAGCTTTTTCTAATTGAAGGAGTGAAAGTTGTTCTATTGCTTAGTCTAACCTGTTTGTAATAAGAGCACATTTTTTCTAATGCATAACTCTATGTTGATATGATATGCCTTATTTTTGAATAAATGGGAAAGCATATAGTTTGATGCTTGTTCACCAAGTTGTGGAAGCCACATTATCTATGCTCTGACTTGTTGGTAGCAAGATCATATGATTCCTACTAGAAGATTGATTGAAAAGGGGGTATCAGCAAGCAAACAGATAATTTGATGTGTTCATAGTCATTAAGAATGAAAAATTTACCCTCTATATTTATGAATCAAGTGTAGAAAGGACAAAACTTCAGAAAGTATTCTGTATTCTTTCTGTCTCACTGGTAAGTATGTTGGTATTGATTGGCATTAGAAAGATTATTAGAAGCAGTGTTGAGGTGTTCCCCTGTGATGGTTGGAAAGGCTATTTAATATACTTATATAACTTGCGGTTTATACACAGGAGATCGTAGCTTCCAGAGATTCCAGTGTCCAACGGAGTGCCAGATGGTTAGCATCAGTTTATCTCAAGAACAGTATCAATCGGTATTGGAGGTTCCGCAGAGACTCTTCGTAAGCTCCTGGAAAAATTTCACCTTCCAAAATCTGTCTTTTTCTCAACACTATTGTCTAGCTATGCTCTGTTACTGGTGTCCAATTTAGTTGGTATCATTGTATGACGAGTTCATGGTAAGTTAATCTCTGGAAATAGATCTCCTTAATAGGAACAAACAAGAAAACCATGAAACTGTAGAAATCAGTAGAATATTTGTCATGGTCTCGTCAGATTTTGTTCTATAAGCTCAAGATTGACACAGCGTTAGTGAATGGGGGCATTGTTTCTTGAACATGGAAGAAATCCTTTTCTCATTCTGTGATAAGAAAAGCACGCTGATAAAGACTGATATGGAGAAGGTATTCATTAGCTGTGATACTATGATAATGTCTTTCTCCAATATGTCTGTGTTCATTACTTTTATCCAAATTGATGGTGCATGTATTCTGATGCACACTTGATTGTATCATGGATCTTGTTACAAGGTGTTGATTTATACCCAGAAACTATTTTAGTGGATATACCACTGATTCTTTCCATGTATGGCATTGATATCCAGGGCATTAAGTGATTCTGAAAGGGCTTATGTGCGAAAGAAACTCTTGGAACTGATAAGAGAAGAAGACAATCAGGTGAAATTAATTACCATATTGTTACACATTTCTCACTAATTATGCATAGATTAGATTATTTTCTATCCAGAACAGTGGTCATGTTTTCATATGAAAATGAAGATTCTAATGTCGTATGTTATTCATTGCCTTCAGATTTCTGTACAGTTGGCATTAGTCATATCCAAGATTGCACGCATCGACTTCCCTAAAGAATGGTAAAATCCTAGATGGATCTATATATGCGAGATTAAGCTTCACATGAGACTTGATAATACCTATTAATTATCTGGTAAAATCATAAATGGATCTGTATATGTGAGAATAAGCCTCATAAGGGAATTGATTGTACATATTACCTACCAGCCTGGAAAGCAATTCGTTTTGCGTGTAACTAATATGCTCTGACACACAAGCTTCCATGGATCTTGACCATAACCTTTGCATGCTTGCTTGGCATTTTCAATGTAGAATTGTCACATTAATCAGTGTAACATCTGAGACTTCAAATAGCCAGTAATTATGAATGAATGCTTTAATTCGCACTGTGCACAAGCTTAGGCCATGGGGTCGTAATCGTTTACATCTTCATTGGGATTACAAGATTTGATAATGAAGTCGTGAGGTTCAGTCTTGATGTTTAACATATAATGGAATTTCAATCATTTCGGTAGTACAGATTTATGGCATTGCAATAACAGTCACATGTCTAGGAGATATTGGAATTGTCAACCATATTCATGGCAAGGTCGTTGTGGTAACTAGTGGATTTATTAGGCATGACCATTAAATGCTCGGGTACGCTTGATATCATCTTATTTTTAGTGCTGGTGTGTATATTATTTTGCACATTTGGCCACTTATCTTTAGACTTAACCTGAAATGTGACGTTTTAACTGCCTTTTTGCATGCATACGAATCTCTTTGATGTACCATCTAAGAATGACAATGATGAGATGACTGTCATTGTGGGATATTTTCTTACATCTTTTATTTTATTCACTTCGAAACAATGCTTTTTTATGGCTTTTGGAAATATAGGAAGTAAGCTATTTATTCCCTTTTCCCTTTAATTGGCTACTGTGTCTAAATAGAGTTATGCCTTCAGGCCAGACATATTTGCAATACTGGTACAAAAGCTTCAGTCAGGGGATGTTCTCCTCACCGAAAGGGTGTATATGGTGCTGAACCAAGTGTTAAAAGAATTGTCTACCAAAAGATTGATTGCAGATCAGAAAAATCTCATGGAGGTAATTATTGGTGACCTTTTTCACTGTGCTTCTGATTGTAAGAGGTGCTGCTTGCCAGATAGTTCTACTATCTGTATTTTTGAAAGAAGGGGGTTCTTATTGCCATGGTTATGGACTTGCATGTGATCAGATGTGATCATAAAAATCTGGAGTGAAGATTATCAGAAACCCTCTAAAATTTATGCACAGTTATATGTTTAGGGTTAAATACATGGACTTTTGATTTGTTAGTTCTGAAAATCCAGCTTCTTGCACAAACTACTGATGCTATTATGATAGTGACTGTGTTGTTTCAATGACAAAAAGCGGCTTTGTCGAATTTGTGAAAGGATACTTGTATAGGTGGTTTTCTTAGGGATATGACAATCTTTTCGATATGGACATTAGAGGGCTTTCATGAACTGACTTGTTTTATTGCTTCTGAATATAGTGGAGTGGAGTGAAGTGGAGTTAATTTACAAAGTTTGATCATGTTTACTTAGTTAATATTTTATTTTGCCATGGAAATACAGGTGACATCCCACCTTTTTGATTACACTTGGCATCATTGGCATGAAGATACCCAAAGCTTATTAAAGGACTTTTCAAATCTATTGTCCAGCCCAGAAAATAGCTTACTTTCACTTGAAAGTAGGAAACTATTGGAACTGAGGTGTGAACGTTGGCTTCTTTGCCTTAAAGCACTGCGACGAATGCTAAAATTTGGTTTTCCAAGTGACGCTAAATCTGTTCAGGTGAAAGTTTGTAACAGTAATAGTCTATGTCTTTAAATGATTACCTATTTCATCTTGGTACAAGTGTTTTCCCTGATGCTTGGTTGATAAGGTGCAACTTCTGATAATGATTTTATATTCCAGGAGGTTCCTGCAGTAAAGCAAGTCTGTCCTCACTTTATACAACAAATTAAGTACTTTGTTGGCTATGGTAGGTCGATTGCATCCCAGTTCTTCAAAAAAGGGAACTTTCCTGGTTTTTCATTCCATACATAATTGTCTATGCGCCAATTACGTTTATGGGTATATTTTCATTTCATTGAGCATGCGGATTCAATTCATTCTCAGGATCAGCTTTACAAGAAGGACATCCATCACGGGCATTTTTTGAGAAAGCAAGCTTGAAATTACTAAAAACCCTTGTGGATGTTCAGACAGTACATCCTTACACTTTCATTGATGGCACTATACTTCCTCCATTGTTGCAACTCTGCTATCTATTAATCACCGAACCACAAAATTATGCTGATTCCTTTGAACAGCTTTTGATATACAGTATGATCTTCATTCAGACAATTATACAGTGTAAAGAATATACAGTCATGGGTACAGGCCGAGTTCTAGGTCAAACAAATGCGACTATTGAAGAGGCAAAAGAAGCACTCGCAAGAAAAGCAGAAGGGACATTGAAGTCTCTGCTAGATGAACAACATATCCTCCTCCTATGTGATATTCTGGTCCGCAGGTTAGCCTTGTTATATATTTTTCCCCTTATACACTCAATGGGGTTATTTACATAGCCTGTGTGTGCACGTTAAATGCATAGAAAGTAGTTTTGTGGTTAAAATGCTTTGCTATCTTTATTACCTTGGTCCTATCTACATACTACTAACATCATTTCTATAATTTAATGAGGGTGTTGAACTGTAGGAAAAACTGTAAAAATCCGAAAATTACAAACCGAAAATTTCTAATGAGCACTGTTCTTATCATATCCATAATATTTATAGTCAATACTGCTTGATTAAGGGACGATAAGGTAGTTTTAACATATCAGAAGACTTGATGAATGATTAAACTCAAAATTTATATGCTATGGGTGTCATATAATAGGAACGTCACTCTTTAATTGGACCTAGGCATTGATAGATATGTAATTGAACATTTAAGCTAGGGTTCTATTAGTACGTCAACTTCTTGAAGTATAGCTGTTTGAGTTAATAAAAATTTGCTGATGTTATTTATGATCACCACTTTTGGCTAGTTTACTTCTCATGGAACAATTGAAGATGTATTTTCTTATTCGGTCTTATAAATCATTTTGGCATCTTAAACGATGTTAATATAACTTTCTTACTTTCTTACTTTCTTCCTTGCATATTTACATGTTGGGGCTTCATTGGCTTTGATAAACTGATAAATCGTTGCTTCACCATCATCTTAAGTCAACACTGTTAGTTAGCAAGCACTAAACTACAATGATATCTGTTTGCAAGATATAGGTTCTTGTCTCCCAAGATGTTTGTCTGCGTTCCTAATATATCTTTCTGTGAATGCCTCAGTATTCTATGTAAAGAGGTTTAGTGTGGTTGTTCTCAGATAAGGTAAATATTAATTGCACTATTGTTTATTTGTATCAATCTGGCAGTTGTGATGCTAGAACTTGATTAGTGTTGCGCCAGCTGACATTCTTCATGAAATATATCTTTCCTGGAAGAATATGAAAGCCCCATAGGTTTTGGAGCCAATCCTTGTACTAGCATTTTTTGTCCTACTATCAGCTCTATCTTATTCATTTTTTGGTGGAATGCTATGTTTAATTTAATTATGAGTAAGTTCAATTCAGTACACCTCCATTGCAGACGCTAGTTTCAATTTCTCTAGATAATTTTTCTTTGTTTTCTGGTTGTTAGGTATTTTACACTTACTCCCACTGATCTTGAGGAATGGGATCATGGTGCTGAAGCTTTTTATCATGAGCAAGATATGGTTCAGTGGAAGGACAAACTACGGCCATGTGCTGAATCATTATACCTTACCCTTTTTGAAAAATATCGTGAGGTACTTTCTTCATGCCTAGAATGCTTGCTGATTTCAATCCACACTTTTTTCAGTGACATGTTAGTAAATTAAAAGTTATGTAGATGACTTTCTTCATGCCAGCTTCGTTTTGTTGATGCAGATATTGGCTCCATTGGTTGTTGAAATCTTAAAACAAGCATCTGAAGGTTTTCCTCCTGCACCACCAGATATGGAAATTGAAATCAATCAGAAATTGCTTTTAAAAGAAGCTGCGTATAATGCAGCTGGAGTTGCGAATTATGATCTTTATCATTCAATTGATTTTGAATCTTGGTATGGTGATTCCGTTTATTAAAACTCATGCATGTTATTGAAATTTTCTTACTTGTGTAATGTCTTGGGGGTTAATCAGGTATAAAGGCACACTTGCCCAAGAGCTGTGCAATAAACATCCAAATGGTCGCATCCTTCGACGACGTGTTGCTTGGCTTTTGGGTCAGTGGGTGAGTAAGGTATACATATAGAATCTGTGCTTTACCTTTTAATTACAAATTACATCCTGGACTTGGAAAATGGAATTCTTAATGTATTTAGCACACTGGAATTGCTGCTGATGTAAGTTATCTCTCTTTCACATTCTCCCCAAGTTATGCCACAGATGGATAGAGCAAAGAGGTGACATCTGGCCAAACTAAAGTGCCAACAAATAACCTTATTGGCAAATCTTGTGCTAGGGGTCTGTTAAGCTTATCCAAATAATTCATGATTTACCTGCTACACCCCGAGTAAAAATGCTCAAATAAGAAGATGCGTGTTGAACCATCCAATGATTATGAATTTTCTGCTTTGCTGGAAGAAACCAAAAGACCATGCATAAGCTGTCATAATATATAGTCCAGCCTTAAAAAACAGATATTTATGTTTTAGAAGTACACAGTTTATGGCTTGAATTCTTTTGCCATAAAACTGCATACTTTTCTGAAAGTGCGCACATATTGTAACATATGAATGCTTTTAGAAGTCATAATCCTATCTTAAACTCTACAGTAACACAGCCTGTACCCACTCCCCCACCTTATTCTTTCCTCCTCCCATTCCCACTACTAGCCTGAGTCCTAAGCTTAACTCAAAGTCTAACATTAAATCTTTATCTAAAACCTGGAAAAAAGGTTACCATGAAATCTAACCTGAACCAAAGTTACTCTAACATATATATAGACCCTCTTTCTACTAACATCTCTTGTCACAACGATTTCACATCTCTCGTCTAAGAATTTTAGCCACTCTTTCTTGTTACGTGATTTCCTAGGCAATGCATTACATTGAAGTACTTATGTGAAATATCTATGTTATGCCAGTTCAATTGCAATTTCTTATAGTGGCCATGGCCTTGTATTGATGCAAACAGAAACAAGGACTGAAATGACTCGTTTTGTTTGATATATAAAACTTTAATAAAATGCTTTAGTAAGCTTACATTTTTTCATGCTCAAAATTGATGCCTATTTCTAGACTTTCGGGAGGACATATGTGCACTTAATCAATGTCTTTGTGGCTCTACATTAATTTAGGGATGGCCAAATTTCATGTGATTGATTGATATGTATGACACGTTTTGCAACAGATAGCTGGGGATATCAGGCAACCAGTTTATACAGCTTTGATTGAACTTCTTGCTGATGGTGATCTTGCAGTTCAAGTATAAATATTCCTTTTTCTTTTACTTAATTCTGCACTGTGAACATAAATTCTTGGAATATATTGGCTACAACGCCCTTGGATATATAAATCAATTGCGAATCCATTTTTCTGACAGCTGGCAGCATGCCGGTCCTTGCACCATCTTATTGATGATGTGCACTTCTATGAGAAGGATTTTGTAGCCTTTGTTCCTGTGTGCTTGGAGCGTTTGTTTCAATTCATGAATCACGCTCAGGAGTTTGACTCAAAGGTATACTTATGATGCTTAAATGATCCTATTTAGCTACTTTTCTCACCAGAAAGTGATAAATTGAACCTATGATGAGAACATATAACTGATTATAGAAATTTAAAGAATTCTCTATTGAGTTTCAGTTGCAGATTTTTAACCTGGTTTCATTAGTTATTGATCGCCTTGGAGAGGGCATTCTCCAATGTACAAAGGGCCTAATATCATTTTTACCCCAGGCAAGACTCTTAAATTATCTTCATTTGAGTTCTTATAATGTATTTTTCAGTGATACCATCGAATTTGTATCTGCAAGTGCAGGTGTGGAAGGATTCTGAAGGCCAAAGTCTCTTGCGCATACAAGTCATGGTAGCTTTACAACGACTTGTTTGTGCTTTGGGACCACAGTCTCCAGTATGCTATGAGTTTCTTCTCCCAATTCTAGATTACAGTACAAATATAAACCAGCCTGATGAGCTCAATATGTTAGAAGATGGGTTGCAGGTACTTAAAAATATTTCCAGATGTAGATGCTTCTCTCTGTAAATGTCGACTCATCCCAAAACCATGCTTGCAGTTTCATGCATCATCCTTCTGGACATTGTACAATTCCCTTTTGTGACTTTTACATACTTTATCTTTATTATTACTTTGCAATCAGCATTAGATAAAGTAGGCTGTGTCAGTTCTCATTTTATCTTGAACTTAGCTATGAATGGACTTGGCAAATAAGCTCCTAAATATGCATTTGCAATACCTGTTCAACTCGTTTTTTACCTTATAGCAGCAATTGGTGTACATGAACATTAACTAACTTGTTTTCAAGGTAGCGGTATCTTTAGACTGGTTGTAATTGTTTTATTTTTTCTGGTTAGCTCTGGCACACAACGTTGAAGAATGCACCGGCAATGACTTCTGAACTTTTATCGTTATTTCCACACCTTGATTCTGTCATGGAAAGGAATAGTGATCATCTTCAGGTAAAAGATTACAAATGATTGTGTTGCCTACATTCTTGGGATAAGTAACATACTTCATTTATTTTTAGCTTTACATATTGACAATCGAAGGGTCTGTTTCGTTTATATATGCTGTTTATGATTTCACTTCTTGCTGGTTCATATTCCAGGTCTCCATGAATATCATTGAAAGCTATGTCCTGCTTGCTGGAGTTGGTTTCTTGCAAGTACATTCAACTGCAGTTGCACATATACTGAGCAATGTTGTTGGGAATGTCAAAGAAAAGGGAATGATGTGCACACTTCCAGTTATAGACATGCTGATCCAGGTGTTTATCTTCTCCTTATCTAGGAAGTTTGATTGATTTCCTTATATCGTTTCACCAATGAATGCTTTTTTTACAACGTATTTGTCTTTTAGTATCTTGTGACAATCTTCTTTCTTAATTTAAAGGAAAAGAGAGATGTTTGAGGGAGCAGCTATTGAGGGATGATGTTCAGAAAATAGGACTGTAGGAGAAAGGAGAGATGAGGAGAGGCTGATTTGGTGTGTACCCAACTGCTTGAGTTGGTACACAAGAAAATGTTATTATATTAGCTAAACCTGAAAAGGTGTTTACATTCCAAAAAGAGGCAATCTGCCCAAGTGAACAATGTGTTCACATGCATGAATGACCGATCACCTAATTTGTGAACTACGGACCTTTACACCTAACATTAGTTTCACCTAAACCACCTATCATATCCATTTACTCTAGCCTTCATTTTTAATGAAATGTAAGTTTCAGCTTTTTGTTTTGTTTTATGAGCTGGTGTCTAGGAGCTTCCACCCCTTCACCATCATGTGTGAAGGGGACTCAGGTCTGCACAGCGTTTCATCTACTGGAATGGGTGCCCAGTTCTCACCCTAGAAGCGCCTGGCTCATACGGCAGACATCAAACTGCTCAGCCCATATATTCTTGCCAACTTCTATAGGGCAACTCTCTGGAGTGTCCCTGAATCACCAAGGTGGGTAACGACCTAGCCCCCCTCTGAGAGACAGGTACTGTGGGGTATGCTGCCACCAACATCTGTTACGCTTTCTTCTCACTGAGCAAAATGCCACACCCCTAACAGGCATCTCGTCCAACTGAAAAAGAGATTCTTCATGCTACTTCTGTACAGCATTCTTGAATCAAGATTCTCTAGAACATAAAACAGCTTAGAGAACATTGTATTGATTACACACCAAGTTTTTAGAAAGAAAAAATGCATTAATATTGTATTACTACATGCAGATATGATTTTGCTAAGGGGCAATTAATTTTGCAGACACGACCACTAAATAACCATTTAGATTGGAAATGCTGTTGCTGTCTGTACTCGACCTAGTTATAGCTATTTTATTAACAGTCTAGGGTCAGCCTATGCAGAATATTCATTTTGCTACATTTTGAGGATTTATGGCCATAGCTGATATATCAATATCTCTGAGGCCAAAATTATCTATATAAGAACAAAACCATCTTCAAATGTTTTCATGCCTCAAACAAGCATGGATATATCTACATAAGTTCTAATAACCCCAGATCCTGCGCTTAGATTGACTGATGCTTTTGCTTTGGAAGAATCTCCAACACGGGCCAGTCCACGATGGAAAGATTCCTTAAACAAGAGATGCCAATGGTCTACAAATGTTCTAATAACCCCAGATCCTGCGCTTAGATTGACTGATGCTTTTGCTTTGGAAGAATCTCCAACACGGGCCAGTCCACGATGGAAAGATTCCTTAAACAAGAGATGCCAATGGTTTCTCCTGACAATGGTCTTCATTTTCAATGACAATGCCTGTGTTCTAGTTGCTCCTGGCCTGTGCACACAAGGTGTTCTGATTGCTTGATTGATGACAACCCCTTTTTGCTGAGACATTGTAAGGGTATTCCTTGGTTGACTTTTGTGCCATGGGTGCATGGAGAAACATTTCTCAAATCAGAACATTTCAATTTGATTTTTCTATATATTGTTCTGATTATGGATCATGATTGATTGTGAATCAGATTTGTCTTCTATGTAAGTTGTTAATTCAAGTCTATCAATTATTTCTTGATACTCTTTGGTAGACAATTTACACAATTTTATTGTTTGTACCTCCTCTCGCAATATTTACTTTTTGGGTATCATGGGCCTTATAACTTCACATATTTCTGATCTAACAAAGAAGATTGATACACTAACAATTGCATTCCTTTATAGAGGTGATCCATAACTGGAAAAGTTTTAATTTGACTTACATTATGCTGAGTTAAAAGCTTTGCTTTATTTGAATTATAAAAGTGTATCTGGATCTATATGTTATTTTCCCTGAGAGATTTTTCCCTCTTGTAGTGTTTTCCACAGGATGCACCTGCACTTCTTGAAGGAACTTTGCAGGTAAATTTTCTAATAATGATTCAAGATGAATGTTATCAATTGATAAAAAATCATGTTTTTGGGTGGTTGTATCGGAATGCCAAGGTGTCAAGTTTGGTGAATTCAGGAGATTTAGTCAAGGAACTCAGTGCTCCCCTTTATGCCATGCATTATGAATTGATGGCGTTCAGAAGTGCACATTACATTTTTTGGGTCTATTTTTCTCCTCTTTGGAGGTTATCATTTACAAAACAAGGGAATTTTTCAAGACGTTTTGGTGAATGACCTATGAAAGCTAGATATGAATAAGACTTTTAAGGATACACAATCTTAAATGAGCGCACAGTGTCCAAATTTTGAATCATACGTTTTGTAAGTTCTTCTAAGATTTTAAGCTTGGCTGATTTTACTAACATCTTGGACTAAATTGATTTCAGAAGCTTTTAAGAATTGTTATATTGGGTAATGATGAGGCTGATATTGTGCGGGCTAGTGCTGGTGCTATTCTTGCAAGAGTATTAGTGCAAAATACTTCATTTTTTGCGCAATGGATATCACAACCATCATTACACTTGGTACTTGGACAAATGAGTTCTGAAAGTAGTAAAAGCCTTTTACTTACGTTTTTCGATGCATGGCTTGAGAAGGTGCACTGCTATACTCTAATGGGTTTTCTACTTAATGTTGGGGAGATAATTCGTAATTTTTTCTCACTGTCCCTGTGCAGGCAGATTCCCTTACCACATATCCACGGAAAAAAATCTGTGCTTTGGCGTTATGTGTCCTACTGACTATAAAAGAAACTCAGGTCCTTGAAAGACTAGAACAAATCTTCAGGTGGGAAAGGTTCTCTACGAAATTAAATAATTTGCTACTTAGTTATTGTTTTTCATTTGGTTCACTTTCTGTAGTGTTTGCACGAGCATAATACATCAAACTGATGAGGAGCTGAATGGAGTCAGCGTGCAAGGGTAAATTAGAACTGAACAATAATTTTTGTTAGGAAAGTAATGAAGAATGTATTAATGCCCGTATTCTGGATCTCTCCTCATTCATTAGTATTCTGACATAATCTCTCTCTACAACTTCATATATCATTGAGTTCACTTTGTGGTTTCTCTACAAGATATTTTAATTCCTGAACATCATATATTGGCCATAGATACTACTGTCACAGAGTTATCAATATCAATGTTCTCCTTACACCTGTTTGTGTCTCTTTCGACCTTGGGGCCATAATGTTTGTGCCCTTACTCAATTCAGGAGCATTGGTTAAGATATATTTATCCGTACTTGAACCACTTGTTGATCAGATAGAGAGTGGATTGGGGGCTGTGAAACTGAGGCACAGACAAAATTCACTAGGAGCTTCTCCCCTCTGGATGACATAATTTCATTTAGTTGTCATTGAGGAGGTTATAAATCGCAGCCAGCAAATTCACTGTTGCCTTTCGGATCCTGTGAACTAGATTTACACAAGAACCCAAATAGTGGATCTAGTAGAAGCTGAAAGCACGTTTAGATCAACTCTCAAGTGTGTTTATTCCATTAAACAGGCATTCCCACTCTCCAAGTCTGTTTGGATTGTATGTTTACAGGATATTAGACTGTATTGTTTGAGTAAATAGAGGGTGCTCAGTTGGTGGATTCTGATTCTGCTGTATACAGGTGATTTTCTGCATATCAGACCTATTAGAGGGCTTGTAAGACTCTTCAAAACTACTGTGCTTCGCAGGAGGTTGTGTTGTATACTATGCATGTACAGAAAATGGTGGATTACGTATATTCTTAGATCTGCATTGATGTTGCCTCCCATCTTCTCATCAAGCTCATCTTCTTGAGCTTGGTTTTTTAAGGGGTACAAGGAGGACAAGACATGATGTGCTTGCAGAGTGATTTCCAACAGCCACCTAAGTCCTGCTTATTTGTAAGACAGATGTATATTTGACAGCTAGAGATTAAGACATCTCTGTATTTGATCCTTTGGGCGGAAACATCTGTACTGTCGGTGTACTATCAGGTCTTAGATGACTGTAGTCATTAGTACATGGGAGGTTTATGAACATATTTCTGCAGATTATGTCTGGATTTCTTCAGAAAGTTGGCGAATGAGGATAATGCTTCATTATATTTTTCTTATCCAGATAGGTTTTTGACCTCGATTATTTTATAGGTTCGGCAGATTGCCCCCAAAACTCTGTAATCCCATGGTGCATCATCTCTTGTACTAACTCACTTCATTTAAAAAGTCTTCAGGAATATTTGACTGAGATGAGGATTGAATTTTACTTGCACCGACTAACTGGACATTCATGTTTATTGAATTTAATGGTTGAGATGCACAGATTCGTGATATCTGGTCAGTCTAAAATAAAGGTGCATTCCGTAGGGTGTACTTCCTGGGCCGAGGATGTTAACTATGCCATAGAAACCTAGGGTCTCAAGAGCATCACGTGCTTCACAATTTATATTATGACTGAAGACTCTTTCACAGCTAGTTATACAGGAATCTGCGTAGCTTAGGGTTAATGCATATCATTTTCTATGGCTTGAATGTAACTTCTGGCTGTATAGATCACATTGTTCTTTTAAGTATGTTTCATATCGTGTTTTCTAGGGAGAAAGAAAGAAAGAAACGTCAATAATAAATCTCTGAAGATACCAGACGTTCTCATCTTGAATGTTTTTCAGCATGTCATTTATGAAGAAACTACTGTAAAGCAAACTTATTAGCATAGTAATCTTTGTATGCCACCTAAGCTCTCTATGTAATTAGTAACGTTTGTAACGAGAGCTGGGAGAGGGTAAATGTAGAAATCCAACTGCGTATTAATAGGAAATCCTGGAACTTCTAGTTGGCTCATGGAGTTTTTGCATTAGAGTCAGAATTCTGTGTGATTTTCCATCTCTGCTTATCCATGTAGATTTGTTACAGGTATGATTACTACTCTTCAGATTCACAGCACGAAGGGGATACATCAGCACGCTTAAGCGAAAATGAAGAGAAGAGAAAACGGAAGGTATGATTCTGTGCCTTGCATACTTTCATGAATCATCAAATGCTTTTGGTAATTTTATAGAAATTCATTTGCTTGTTTGTTAGGATGCTTATAGGATAATATGATTGGTTATGTAGATGTTAGCATCAGATCCAATCAACAACATTTCTGTTGTACCATTGCTGAAGGAAAAAATTCAAGTTTGTTCCTCACTCCATGGCGAGGCAGCCTTTAATGCTTCTCTCTCAAGACTACATCCCTCATTACTCAACCAGCTCCAGAAAATGTTGGCTACATAATGTTTTCTCTATTAAGCTACATAATAATTGTATATTACATAAAGCTAGCATTTTTCTCATATGGAGGGTGATCAAGAGCAGGAAATGGACTTGGGTTTTGACCTGAAGGTATCATAATGGTAATAATTTAAATATCATGTTTTTTATCTTCTTATTATCTATCATGCTACCAAGAGTGGAATGTTCTTACTGTCGTTTGTTGGCATTGCCAGGTAGTAAAGCAGACTTTACTATGGCAACGATTGTATTGAGTTTGTATACTCAAAAAGTTTTATTGCAGCATGCACATGTGCAGGTGCAGTGTATATCAAATGTGTCAAATGGAGGTATATTGCGAAGCTTGATATCACGCAAGAGTTCAGATCACAGGCGTTTGGAAGCGTCAAAGAAAAATAAAAATGAGAATACCATTGCATGTGCTGCTGGGGTCTCCCAGAAAAAATTTTGTAAGCCACCCGAAATCAAGTGTATTTCAGGTTTTTCAGTTTCTAAAGGTATGCACGGTCGAGATATCCAACCCAGTTTTCTTGTTGTATACAAAAATCATTCATGAGGAGGCTCTGATTCTTTGTAGCAACTGTTGGGAATCTCTGTAAAGACCCAAAGTCTATAATAGTGAGAAATAATCATGTTTGTTTTCTCGGCGACATTTATGTCCAATGAAGCATTGTGGTCCTAGAAGTTTTTGAGGAATGTGAATGCAATGAGATGCAGTGCATCATCAGGTGGTGTGGGCATTTCCTGTATGGTGAGCTACTTTATGCTGAACTGGCTGGCAGTAATGGGCCTAGAAGACAGGCTATGTTATTACTGTCAGAAGTTTTGAGACATGGTAAAGCTCAGGCTCCTTGTTCCATTTAAGTTTTTATCTTCAATACAGGGATATCTTTTTGGCAAAATTTTGACTAACATGGAATATGCTATTAGATGGTAGGTGGTATTGGTAACATAGAAATGCTCCTTCTTGAAGATAATGGGAGGAGACCAAGCTCGTGGAATAGAGATCGACAAATCCATCGCTTGGGCTCAAAGGCAAGCAATTTGGATTCATTCTCTAAAATCATGTTCACTCTTGCCGCTAGTTTGTGGGTGAATCCTGGCACAAATTTTGGAGAGTGGATTTCGTTTCTGTGCTATTTAGTGGGATTGATGTTTCGTTGCATTCATCTTACAGCTATAATGAATATGATTTCCATTGGTCCCTTTCAGACATGGAGTGAAAAACCATGATCTTCTTTCTTAGCCCATTGAGTTTAAAGCAAGATCGGTTCGATCCAAGTTGCGGCGAAGACGTTCCTTGAAGAGATCAATCATCGGGACCAACCCGCATCATGTTTAAAAAGGTACCCACATTCTAAGATCCTTTATTTTTCTTCTACTGATATATTAAAAGATGCTGAAGCATGAGCAGTAGACGAAGTGCGGGATACAAATGTATTTTTGCTGAGATATATACATACATGGAAGATGGATCCACATGAGAATAAGCAGAGGAAAAATGGGGGCTCCTTGGGGGCTCCTTATTCATCGAGTTTCACAAATTTTAAGCAATCCGAGGCATCGGCATTTCAATTACTGTTGTTGGGAGTGCTTTCGAGTTTCGAGGGCTGAATCGAAAGGTTCCCCCCCTTGGCCCCCGAAAAACTGTCGAAACGCATTCCGATGAAGAGTGCGTGATCTGCTGTTGATGCCCATGTCGATCTGCATCCAATGCGGAGTGATGTTGCCGATGATATGCTTCTTATGCATAAAGCTCCTCAAAACCCCCTGAATCGATTGCGTGATAACAGACAGATCAAGATTGGACTTCATTGCATTGGGAGGTTGAAAATCTCCGTGTAGCTCATGCCTCTGGCTCTCTACTGGCTCCAGCTGTGGCTTCGTTACTCGCCAGTGCACACAGACAAATAACCCCCAACAAACCCCATCGTAAAAAACGCTTTTCTAGAAGAAAAAGCGCTTATCGGACCAACATGGCGAGAGCTTTTTACGAGCAGCAAAGCCGAGATGTACAAGATATATATACTCGAGAGATGTTTGCAGCAAGATATGCAGTGGGGCCGCTATGAAGTTGGAGAGATCATTTTCTTGCATGTTTTGTTTTTCATAGAAGAGAAAATGTTGTTTTTTTCCCGGGATTTCCTAGTTGGTGCAAGCAGCATGTTGCCCATCAAATGCTGGTCTCGAGGAAATGGAACCATCAAAATGGGCAACAAATTGGTGCTTCGGTGTTCTCTAGGGCTAGGTCATTGAGTTTTGTTATGATAGGAGGAAATGCCCAATCGGCAATAGGTTGATCGACGAATGAGCTAGGAATGAACAATTTGGCTACAGATAGGCACTGCCGAGGAGCTCTATCAAATCGCCAACTATAGAGATTAATATGTTGGTCGACGAATGAGCTGGGAATTGAACAATCGGGGTATAGATAGGCGCTGTTGAGGAACTCTACCAGATCGCAAACTGTAGAGATCGATATGTTTGATCAATGAATGAGCTAGGAATTGAACGATCGGGCTACAAAAATGATCAAGAAAATGAGTTGGGAATGAATGGTTAGGCGAGAGGCGGGCAGCTCTTGAGGATCTCCTTGCAATATAATGCACAAGTGAAGCTCGAGACAAACACATACATCCAGATGCAGTTATATGCATACATGTAGGAGCTCGATTCATACGTCTGATCGATGGTGTTGGTTGTGTTCTTCTGAAAGCATCGCGGTTTCGATCTGCCGATGTATAGGAGAGTGATCCAAGCCTCTCTTTGTGTTCTTTGTTTTTCCTCTCTAAACTTCCAATGTGTTCTTTGTTCTTGCAAACAATGCACAAGCGAAGCTCGAGACAAACACATACATCCAGATACAGTTATATACATACATCTATGAACTCGATTCATACGTTTGATCGATGGTGTTGGTTGTGTTCTTCTGAAAGCATCGCGGTTTCGATCTGGCGATGTACAAGAGAGTGATCCAGATACAATTATATACATACATGTATGAACTTGATTCATACGTCTGATCGATGGTGTTGGTTGTTCTTAAAGCATCGCGGTTTCGATCTGATGATGTATAGGAGAGTGATCCAGATGCAATTATATACATACATGTATGAACTCGATTCATATGTCTGATCAATGGTGTTGGTTGTGTTCTTCTGAAAGCATTGCGGTTTCGATCTGATGATGTATAGGAGAGTGTTCTTTGTTTTTCCTCTCTTTGTGTTCTCAGTTTTCCCTCTCTAAACTTCCAATGTGTTCTTTGTTCTTTGTTTTAAAATCAGTTTCTTTTCTCAAAGGTTTTGTCTTAGTGGTTATGAAGTATTGATTGAGCAGATGTAGTGAATCTGCAGATGTAAAGAGGAGAGGGAGAAGGGAGAAGGTTCAAGGGAGAAGGGAGAAGGGAGACAGACAGAGACAGAGACAGAGACAGATTGCAGGGAAAGAGTGAGATGGCATGTGGTTGTAGTTTGGCAGATCATCTTCAAATCTTTGCTGTCTGTTAGGTCAAAAAGAATTCACCCCCCTCCCAACGACAGGCAGCAGGGAAAGCCAGCCCCCCCAAAAGGAGCAGCAGCTAGAAAACGCAGAAAAGCAGCCGGGGTGGGGGGGAAAGCAGAGAAATGGCGAACCCATGAAAAACCAAGGATCACAGCGCACTGACGCGGGTCAGAGCAACTGAGGAAGGAAAGAAAGAGGAAGGGAGAGGATGAAGAAGGTCAGCGAGGAAGGAGAGAAGCATAAGGAGAAGAAGAAGAAGAAGCAGGCAACTGAGGGAGGGTAGATTAAGGTCAAAGGGGTTTGGAAGAAGCGAGGAGAAGAAGAGACAGTCGTGGAAGAAAGAAGCCAGGCAGAAGAAGCAGAAGAAGAAGAAACAGGAGCTTCTCGATAGAAAGGTCAAGAAGAAGAAGAAGAAGAAGAAGAAGAAGAAGAAGAAGAAGAAGAAACAGGAAATTGTGGTTAGAAAGAAGGTGAAGAAGCAAGAAGAAGAAGCAAGAAGAAGAAGAAGAAGAAGAAGAAGAAGAAGATATAGAAGCAGAGTTTTGTAAGCAAGAAGATCAAGGAAGAAATTTAAGGAGCAAAGAGTTTTGGAAGAAGAAAAAATTAAGGAACAGAGGGTTTTGGAATAAGAAAAATTAAGGAAGAAATCTAAGGCTCAGAGGGTTTTGAATAAAGAAGAGAAAGGAAGAAGAAGGAAGAAGATGGCGGTACAAAAGTAAGACTGAACCTGCCTTATACCTGAGTTCCCATGGAACCTTTTATTAAGTTGGTAATTCGGCCCCCCAGGTAATTCTCTCTCTATATATACATATATCAGCGTTTGTATGCGTATTTTAATCGAATTTGTATCTAGATGTGGATTTGGACAGTAAACATCATTCATATCTTCCCTGATTCTGTATTTTCCAGGGTTGATTATACTTTAGATGATCTACTCGAAACAGATTTCTCCATTCGTGGCCGAGCTTACCAGAGGAAAGACTTAGAGGTTATTCTCTTCCGGATTCAGTTCCCAGAATCTCATATAAATCTGAAAAAAATTATTTTAGAATCATGTAACGATAATTTGTTGAAATTTATATGACAGTTCGATTTTTTCTGGAATTTTTAATCTAAGATTTTAATTCATTTATGGCTGAAACACTGAAGAAACTTGATCTTTTCACTTTTAATTCTGGCTCCAAAATTTGATGATATATCTACCATTAAATCATGTGAAGAAAATGCAATTTTCTTTTGCCCTAAGATTTTAATTCATTTATTCTGAAAGTAATGCAAAGAAACATGTTTTTTCAATGTAATTGTTGCTCTAAAATTACAAAAAATATTTCAATCACCAAACGCTGAAGGAATGTGATTTTTAAAATGAAATTTGAAGACATCTATTACCAGACAATGTGAAGAGGTAGGTGTCTGTTTTAAAGACATAGTTTTATAGCAGGGTGTCACACAGAGAGAAGCTTGATTTCTGTCTTAAAATACAGACGATGAACGTTCATCTATCTGTATCGTCCAGATATTTTGAAGGGAAAATGTACATGAAAAACCATTCGTTCTGAAAATAGAAGATTGACAATCATGAAGAAACTAAATTATTCAAGATTGTATCTTTGCCCTCTATTTGAAAATAGTCTAATGTGTATTGCATTGAAAACTGAACATCTCAGTATTCTAATTTTTTCAATGCTATTAAGCTTGACAAGAAACTGGCATATTATATCTCGAAATAGTTAGAAAATAAGCATCATGTGAAATTGTCTCTTGATTTGTATAAGAATAAATTGACATATATGAGGTCATTGTTGTAATTCAATACTGTATAGTATTCCTGAACTGTGTCCATTTAATATACATATTACAGATAACAAATAGTAGAGGCCAATTGCTGCAATGCAGTCATTATGTACCTCTTTCTTTCCCTGAAGATGCCAAGCTCCCATGTGTTATATACTGCCATGGAAACAGGTAAAAAATCTCTAGTTTTTTCTTCAGTTTATGTATCATGTTCCATGTGTCCAATCGATTTACAATGCGTATGCGTTGAATTACAAAAATGATCATCTCGTGCTTATGAAATTTAAAATAAATGCACAATCGAAATTTGAATCTTGAAAAAGCACAAATTTGATGACAGGTTGGGGCAAGGTTGAACTCAAAGTGAACTGAATCTCTTTTCTGGTTTCATAGGCCTTTCTGACCTCTGAAGAGACATTGAATGTTTTCTCTCTTTCTTTCTTTCATGTTGGCCAGTGGATGCCGAGCTGATGGTAATGAGGCAGCAATTGTACTTCTCCCCTCAAACATTACTGTATTCACTCTGGATTTCTCTGGATCTGGCCTATCTCATGGTGATTTTGTTACTCTTGGTTGGAATGAAGTGAGTTTATATAGTATTAGTTTCTCAGCTGAAATAGTGCAGTCTTTGTTTAGTGGGATGTTCCTAGCTCTAAAAATTTAATTATTTCTCTCTTCAGAAAGATGATCTGATGGCAGCTGTTCAGTACCTGCGTTCATTGAAGCAAACTTCTTGCATTGGACTTTGGGGACGATCAATGGGTGCTGTAACCAGGTAATGTTCAAACGGCTTTGTAGGTATTGCAGGAATACCAAGATTGTATGCTAAAGCACTGCCACAGTGAACATAGAAGTATCAAACAGTATGGTAATTGGCAGAGCTGAGATAATCCTCTATTCTATTTAAGTAGAAGAAACAAAGTTGCAGTTTAGGGTGCCCTCATGCCCTCATGCGTCACTTTGTATCTAATGCTTGATATGATGAGAATAAAAGCGTAGGTATATTATGCTTGTATGGAGCATATTACTTATTTGTATCACATTTTATATGCATTTCCATTACGTAATATCACCACCCTCTCTTGTGTTGTGCAGCATACTATATGCTTCTGAAGATCCATCTATTGCGGGGATGGTACTTGACAGTCCATTTTCAAATCTCTTCAACCTAATGCTAGAGCTAGCTGATGTGTACAAAATTCGTCTACCCAAGTTCACCGTAAGTGTGATAGATAGTAGATGCTCACTGTTGTAAATAAGCTGTTTTGAATGCTGAACTTAATATAAATCTGCATCATGGAATTGTGTTTGAACCTTTGAGGTACATCTTACATCATTCTCCAAAATACAGTGTGTAATCCAAGAAATAGCATGATTAAAGCACCCACTTATTCTTTTGGAAACTTCACAGTATGTTTTGATAAATGTAGTGGTGAATAACTAATTCTTTTACCTCATTAGAATTTTTGAGATCATATGCATTTAATTGTTGAATGCTACCTCATAAGTTGGTGCATCATAGTATATCTATTTGTATGCATGCTAACTGTTTGAAATGTGAAAACATATGAAAAACATCCTTGGCTTCAGCTTTATTGAAGGGCTGGTCCTATCCTAATTGAGCTTCACTGAATATAATGGCTGAGAATCATTATTATGTAAACTAGAGAGCTATAAATCAAAACATATTCCGGTGCCTTATATTTTCCTTCAAAGCAATATATAATGTAAACATTGAAGGGTTATCTGAAAGAATGTTTTGCTTTGGGATGTGACACAATCTGTATAGGTATGATATATATACACTTTATGGACTATTTAAATAATGTTTATTTGCTATGTTACTATACAGATCAGAGTTGCATTGCAAATTATGCGAAGAATCATCCAAAAAAGAGCTCAATTTGACATCATGGACATGAATGTTAAGCAGGTACTGTTGAGAATTCACCATTTGTTTGTTGAAGTGATCCTGAATGAAACAACAAATTTGTCGGTTAGAAGAGCATTCATATTGCATATTGCAACCATCTTTTGATCCATATGAAGCAGATATCCTAACCATCTTTGTTTATATATTGCCCATGTATTTTTAGAAAGACATTTGTTATGCAAAGAAGGAGAGGAAGTAAAAGGTGCTTTTTGACGGATGAACTGTGTTTTTTATTTTATTTTATTTCAGTATGCTTCAAAAACGTTCATTCCAGCATTATTTGGACATGCAACAGGGGACATGTTCATACGTCCCCACCACTCTGATCGAATTCACCAAGTATATTCTGTATGTCTCTCAACAGCTTTGTGACAGGCAGAATTCTTCTAATGTTTAGTTTTTCTTTACTAGTGATGGTATTGCATCTTATTCTTTTTCTTTATCTTGTTTTCTTCATGGTTTTTTTTTTCAGGGCGACAAAAATATAATTAAGTTTGAAGGAAATCATAACTCACAAAGGCCACAGTTTTATTATGACTCGGTGACAATTTTTTTTCATAATATTCTGAGTCCACCATCTTATCTGTTTGAGGAAGAGACATGCAAGTTCTTGGCATTCGATTTAGATGATTTTCCATCACTTCAAGGGCTAGTTGAGGTGCCTCATTGATCCCCTCTTCTGTCTAGCTCATGCCATTGATGTTCGTTTCTAATCACAAGTCTGTTCCATGGCTCTTTCTTCGAGGCACTAGTTTCTTACAATTATTGTTTTTTCGGTTTTGGCATGTATATGTTACCCTTCTTTATCACCAGGATTAAATTATTGTGCCTGTTATCTGCAGCACCCAGCATGTGAGGCATTGGACAGTCAAGTCCTTCAAATACAGGATGCAGAAATTCCAGAAGGCAAGTTTTCCATTCTATTTTCAGTGCCCTCGTTTAGGAGGAGAAGAAGAAGAATGTAATTCATTCTTTGGACCTGGATTAGGAAACGTCTCTCAAACTTTGCATCTGATACTGATTGCCTATGACATCCACATGACATTGCTCATATGTCAGTACGATTTCATAATCCAGATTCACATGAGCATATATATTAATGGCCCATAGTAGTGCATTTCTGCATGTTCACATAGAGCACATAGTTTGTGCAAATATAGATTCGAAATATTACGACATCTGTCTTCTTTTGTCTTCTGAGATTTTTTATCTTCAGAACTTCGTGTTATCTGTTGAAATTTCATTTCTTTGTCCTGTGTCAGGGAGGGAGAGCATATCTCAGCAAGAAATAACTGTTGACAAACTTGGTGAAAGTAATGTAATGGATGGATGATGCACACACCTCATGTTAAATATTTTCTATTGTTTTTTTATCAATGCCAAAATTGGATATTTTTTCCATCAGAACTGAAACATACTTCTGATGAACTGCAGTCTCTGAAGACCAGGTTGGAATATCCTGCCGAGGTTATTGAGTTCCTTCGGAGAGGGAAACACAATGACGAGAATGAAGAACTACCTTCTTTTGAGAAATTGTTAGAGGTAGTAAAGGTTATACATAAGGAAGAAATGTTATTATGTGTAAAATTAACATTACTTCGGGAACCTGTCTTCTGATCAATTTAATATTGTAAAACCATGTTTTGCTTGTGATTCAAACACGTCCTAGGCATGTTTTTTGTTATGTGAAACAAGATGTCAAGATTTTATGTGTGCTTCATATTTATAGCACTTCTGTATGTTTTGCAGTCTCGGGGTAGGGAAACAAGATGTCAAGATTTTATGTGTGCTTTATATTTATAGCTCTTCTGTATGTTTTGCAGTCTCAGGGTAGAGAAGAAAGTGGAGATTGTTGTTCCTATCCTACATCAAATGGTGATTCAACCGAAAATTGGGCAAGGTGCTCTGAAACAGCTGATGATGATTTATCCCGGGAAAGGCAAAACTTTGCTGAACCTCCATTTGATGATGCTGAAGAAGAAAAGGTACTTGTTTTTGTTTTCTCGGATAATGTTCATAACATGTGGCTTTGTGAACATGATCGGCATATACCAATAAGAACTTACATTGGCTCTATTTTTGCAGCACATGATATTGAGAACCATCACTGCATCTCTTAAAGGTACGGATTCATCTGATGCTGAAGAAGATTTGAAGGTTCGAAATTGTGAAGCGATAACTCCGCGGAGGAAGTCGAGATTCGAAGCAATCAGTCGAAGGTTGAGGATGAGTTGTTTCGGTGGATTGAGCAAAGCAAGTAAAGAGATGCGACAATAATAAGTCTGTTAACATCAGTCTGTTGTATGCAACCTTTTGTATGATAGCAAGAAAGGAAGAAATATGCTGGTGATGGTGATTGTGATGCAATGTAAACGCGGCTTATTGTAGTAGGATAGTGCGAGAATCGAGAGCAAAGACTAATTTAGGCAAGAAACACTTGTTTCTCACAGTTGTACCATACAATGTATAGTATCTCATCCAGTGTCACGAGGGAGCTTGTATCTTTGATATTGTTTCCAACTCATATTGAAAATAAAGTGTGATTTTTGCTGTACACATTGGAAATGTGAGCTTTTATTCTCGGGCTCTGGGATATGGAATCAGAATATGGGCAAAACTTGTAGAAGCAATGACAAGGTGTTAAGGCGCCTTGACTACTTTGTACTCGGATCATCTTTTTCATCTAAATTTGGGGATCGACATTCGCTTTGAATTAAGCTGACTCAATTTATGAAGTAATCTGTATTCAATTTTACGGTTTCATTGTCCAAACCACCTCTTTCTTACAAAAACAACCATGTCTGTAGCGCTTCAAGAAGCCCTATTTATGTCCAGTGGCGTGCCCCAAAAATAGAACTTAAAGTTGCTTGATCTCTTAATCGTAACACGCTAATATTATTCTTAATTGCAGCACACTAATGTTAGAAATATAACGCCCTAAAAACAGTGCAGAAGCAATAGCTAGCATTGGTATAAATTATTTGATGAAGTCCATATTCCTTCAGATCTTCACTAAAATTTGGCCAAGTAATTATCTTATGAAGATTTCATTTGCCCACGATTACTTAAGAGTGGAATATGTAAAGATCCAATCAATATAATTAACATCTAAGATAGCGTTAGATACTTATTTGTTCTGCGAACTGCTTTTCCTCATCAACATGCTTTTAAATACACATGATCCAGTAGGCATGTTCTCCTTCCAGGGATTCTAAAGACATTGACATAAACACGAGAGGCAAACATGAGACTAACATGAAACGATTTGATGACTATAAACAGTTACACTAAATGATGAATGATACAATGGAGCAGTGAATGTAAGCCTGCTTCAAATGTCTATTATACAAAATAACAACTAAAGAAAGAACCTTAACCCATGAAAGATTATCACCTATAGCAGAATGGAAAATGGTGTCATAAGGGAATGACGAATTCCAAATTTTGAATTTAAAAAAAAAACAAGGCTTGTTCTTTCAAAAGTCTTCATCCAATCGGAATACATGTTGCTTCTCTGCATTCGCCAAACCGGCCATTACTGATGCCTTTTGATACTCTCCCACTCTCTTCTCAAAGAAATTGGTTTTGCCCCTGGCAAAGAGGTCACTTTAGCCTCAACTTTATACAGAATTCAGGAGAAAATGATCCATCATAGCATCTTTTGTGACACCACAATGTGGGAAGATAGAAGCAGAATGTGGAACATGTAACTCTTGAAAATGATATTAGAAACAAGAAAATATTTTTCTGAGCATGATTCCTACTAGTGATGCTACTCTTCTCAGTAACTGTTCATACATAAACCCTGAATTCATATGGAAAACTACTATTATTTAAACTTTCAACGTACTCAAATGTCTGCAAAACTTACACATAGCAAATCAATTCAAGATTCTAGAGTTATAAACAGTGAATTAATGTTGAATTTCAACGCTTATAACTGAAACCATTTTGAAATGTCAATGACCACAGTCCATGTGAAACTATACAGAAGAGAATCCTCATAGATTATAAACCGGCAAGATTAAAGTACTTACTGTAAAGAGATAAGCTCCATCCAATCAAAGGGATTCTGAACATCATATATTTTTGCATACCCCAATGCCACCTGAATGAGGCCACCATAATCAATCACACTCACATGCATTATTAAACACATTAATGATGGAAAAAAACTTAAGTCAAGTGTCTTACCATAAGTCTATCTGCCACAAACTCAATATAAGTACTCATTAACTTGGAGTTCATCCCAACAAGATCACAACTCAATGCTTCACAAACAAACTCCCTCTCAATGTCAACAGCATCACAAAGAATCTCTCTCACCTTTGTCTCAGAAAGCTTATTCTCCAACAACCTAAAAAATAAAATAGGCAGAAATAAACTGTTAGGATAGAACAGTAGACTGCCATGACATGCAATAACTTTCCATTCTTAGCAAACAATTTGTATTTGCAAATTTTGTGCCGAGCAACATGCTAGATACAAAAAAATCGCTTATAAAACGATAGTGATGATGTTCTTACTTGTAAAGCAAACAAGCGAAGTCACAATGAAGACCTTCATCTCTTGAGATCAATTCATTTGAGAATGTGAGACCAGGCATCAGACCTCTCTTCTTAAGCCAAAAAATAGCACAAAAGCTTTGATAAAAGCAACCAAGCAAGAATCTGGTTAATACATATACGTTGTTGAGGAAGGCAGGCCGAATCTTTGGGAAGAAAAACGTGTCAACACATACCTTCCAGAGAAGAAGATGCCTTCCACACAGGCAAAAGCAACAATTCTTTCAGCAAAACAATTGTCACTGCAGAAAATGACAAGCAACAAGAAAAATGAAAAGTGTGACATTGAGAAAATGAAAATTTTGACATTGCTCAGAACTCAAAAGCACTGTTGCATATCAAACAATATCTTTCAATACGTTGAAAACAAGATGGTAGACACACAAGTTTTCTTTTGGCAAAAGCTGCAATTGCAGAAACTGAAACAGCAATTTTATCCATGATGATAGATTCTAGGCTAGAAGTATCACAAGATCTTGCAGTAAACATTTTGAGGGATGAATAAGGTACAAAATGCACACTCGTTGAATCTTAATCAAGTTCCATAATAAATTAAATGAACTGCAATAAACCTCTCACCATATATCCTTACAACACTAAAAAAGCTTCTAACATACATCATATCAATTAAATGATTCACTTAACATCAGAGCTATTCATCGATCTCTACTCTATGAATAATCTGGAGTCTGCAAATATATCAAAAAATAGGTCTCCATCCAGTGTACCTGCCAATCCATCGAAGAGCCCAGTCAGCCTTCTTTGCCACACAGGGGACTGTTTCAATGGCATTAAAGAGCCGGAGCTTCTCATTCTGATCCTTGATATATGTTTCCAATAGCAAACTGTACATCTCTGAAATCGCAAGAAGGTTGTGATGAGAGAAAGGAAGGGAGAAAGAGACGATGAGATGGTGAGTAAAGGATCAAAGAAGAAATGTTCCAACAGGTAGGCACGAAAACTGGGAGCCTATTACCTGAGTGAATATTTTCAATGGCAATTTGAAACCCATAGAAAGCACGAGCCTGTAGCAGACAAATGGAGAAGCTGCTGAAGATTAATTTTGCCGGAAAATTCTGTTTCTATTAACCTTGGCAAGGTACTTGAACAATCACCTATTAAAGTTATATAATACAATGACGAACACCTAACATCTACAACTTCATCTTTTGCATTCCCCTTAATCTTTTTTTGCCCTTTGATGTCTATCGTTAATTCTCTGTCATGCCATTTTATGATTCTACCATCCCACTTCTAAAATGCCATTTTATGATTCTACTATCTGACTTCCATATCACAATTATGTAGACCTAAACAGAATCCAAAGGCTCATCTTCACAGAACCTAAATTTCCACACTCGCCTTAACCTTATTCTGCTGATCACTGCTTTCTTCTCGATTCTGTCTCCATATAACAAGCACTACTTCCTGACTTCGTTTTAGCTTCTCAATTGAAGTAAATGGTTCTCTCTTGTGGTTTGTTGGTGTGCCATCCTTATTTCACAAGCAGAATATAATTTCTGCATATTAGTGAATTTTCAGTTACATACCTCAGGAATCTGGATCTCCTTCATGAACCTGGAGGCAAGATTCTCTAGAACGATGCCATCAGAGGCAGCAAAGAAGGCAAGCACGTGACTGATGAAATGCTTCTCATCCTCACGAAGGGCCTCCCAGTGAGGCTGGTCACAAGACAGATCCACTTCTTCAGCTGCACGCACAAACAAAATGTTTCCGTGGAAACTTCAACAAACCATTTTAAGAACCTCAGAGATAGAGAAAATTTGTAATCGTTATGCAAACAACAGCAGAAACGACTGGAAAGTTCACAGAATGAAAGTAGATTCCAGAACTTGATGAAGAGACGTTAATTACTTCCTAATGAATCAGAAAGTAAAATAAAGTGACCATGCCACAAGAATGCGGAATTATCAAGGTTTGCAGATAAAAGAGACGAAAACAGTTCATATCATATTACGAATTCTAGGAAGCAAACGCGGTAACAATCAGAGCCAATCGTTGGATTCGATGAGCAATAATGCGCACGAATAGCTGTCGATTTCATGATGACGATGGGGTTCCAAATTGAGATCAGATAATCTTGGACTTAAATGGTGGAATCGACAATAGACGTGACTTTCTATATACTGAAACTCGAGAAATAGAAAACCAAATGAGTGAACGTAAAATCGATGTAATAAACGATGAAACTGAGCAGAGAGGACAGTGGGGAAGACGATTCAGCATGGAAGATGTGGGACTGGTTTGACAGAGAGAGGGATGCAGGAAACACTGCAAAAGAAGAAGGTAGCGATCGCAAAAGAGTAGCTGTGGTTGTAATCCTTTGGAGAACAAACGGGATAATCAAAAGAAAGGGACAGACAGTTGGATCTCACCCGTCCAGAAGCTCGCCTCTGCTTTCTTGTACATTTCCCAGACCTCGGGATACTTGATAGGGAACATGCAGAACCGGTTAGGGTTCTCCAACAGGATCGGCTCCGGCTTGGAGACGAAGGACGGCATCGCGGAGAGCGGAAAGGAACGACGAGGACTGCAAACGAACGATGTGAGACGGACAGAAACGGCAGACGAGGGAGGGTCAAGGGGCTAGGGTTAGGGTTAGGGTTAGGGTTAGGGTTAGGGTTAGCAGCTGCGATCTGTGAGGCTATGGCGTAGAGGAAAGAAAGGATTCAAAAAAAAGAAACGGGGCATTTTCGCGCTTCTTTTTTCTTCTTTCGAAAAAAAAGCACTTCCGTTTCTGTGCGGGGAAACCAGGACATTCGCCGAGCCTGGATTTACCGAGCCTGAATTCCCGAGCCTGGATTTACCGAGCCTGAATTCCCGAGCCTGGATTTACCGAGCCTGTATTCCCGAGCCTGGATTTACCGAGCCTGTATTCCCGAACCTGGACTCCCGAGCCTGTTCAGGTTAGGGCGGCTCTATACAGCGTCCTATTTTAACGAGCCTGAATTACCGAGCCTGTTCAGGTTAGGGCGCCCTTATACAGTGTGCCCTATTTTGCCGAACCTGAATTACCGAGCCTGTTCAAGCTCGGGCGCCTCTATATAGTGTCCCCTTTTTGCCGAACCTGAATTACCGAACCTGTTCAAGCTATAGGGGCGCCTCTATATAAAGTGCCCTATTTTGCCGAACCTGAATTACCGAGCCTGTTCAAGTTCGGGCGCATCTATATAGTGCCCTATCTTGCCGGACCTGAATTACCGAGCCTGTCCAGGTTAGGGCGCCTCTATACACTACCTTCTTTTGCCGAACCTGAATTACCGAGCCTGTTCAGGTTTAGGGCGCCTCTACATAGTGTCCTATTTTGCCGAGCCTGAATTACCGAGCCTGTTCAGATTAGGGCGCCTCTATAAAGTGCTCTATTTTGCCGAGCCTGAATTACCGAGCCTGTTCAGATTAGGGCGCCTCTATAAAGTGCCCTGTTTTGCCGAACCTGAATTACCGAGCCTGTTGTGTCCTTCTTGCCGAACCTGAATTACCGAGCCTGTTCAAGCTATAGGGCGCCTCTAGATAGTGTCCTTTTTGCCGAACCTGTTTTTTTCACACCTTGTATTTCTATCTATGCCTTAGCTACCGAGCCTAATTCAGGCTCTGCAATCCGAACTTGGCTCTTATCAGCGCACATAGCATAAACAAAGGGAAAAAATTTTGAGGGAAAACGCGCAAATTTTACTTGGCACTTGCTCTAAATAAATAAATCACTAAAGAGACCTATGGATTAGCATGTTAATTACATGCATGCTGATCAAATCGATGGACCATATAATTGATCGATCCTCTAGAGCTATGGAACCCGTTGCGCCCTTTCCTGGTATCGATCGCCGAGTATGATTTCATCAGCTTCAGACTCGCGAACTTTTTATGGTGCGATTTTCCAGTAACTTATTTCCTGATTTTTTCCAATGCACGATATGTTCATTTTGCTGCTCCATTGATCGATTCATTGATTAGGATTCAATCGGTTGTTACGCTATGTTATCGGCGGATCGGCATATGGGCTTATGGTTTTATTGGCAATTAGTATGCTGATCGCTTGATTCGATTCATTGTTTACTCACCATGAAGCTTTCGGACCATCATCAAGGTACATTTTCTTACACACAAATGGGATCGATCAAAAGACCGACCATACAAATCATGATCACGACATGCTCGCATTCTCCAATCGAGTTAAGCATACTACATCCTACATCTGAAAAAAAAATCATTATGCTACCGATGCACTCCAGTGTGATCGGCACCAAGAGTTTAAGCAGCCGAGTACGAAGAAAAGAGTCGAATGATCTTGTGCGAGTGCAACAGGCATGCCAGGCATAAGCTAAGCATATAACACGAATCGCCAAGCGGTGATCGATCGTAGCAAGGGGTTTTTCGAGTGTCATGGCGAATCGATGATACAGAAGATCAGGTCCTCGGCGCCGCCTGTTGAGTTGAGTGATGGAATGCGTACCTCGCGAGCTCCGAGCTTCCGTGCGTGCAACAGGAGCCCAGTACGCAAACCCAGAAACGCAGATCGGTCTCGACTGGAATGCGCTCCAAGAAGCAGCAGAGGCCTTGCAGGTCCCCGACGCGCCCGAGCAGATCCACCATGCTGCAATAATGCTTCGCCCCCGGCACAAGCCCATGCTCAGCGCTCATGGACTCGAAGCACTCCAGACCTCTGTCGACAGCACCGACATGCCCACACGCGGAGAGAATCGCAGCATACGTTACCTCGTCGGGAAGAACACCCTCGGCTTTCAGCTCCTCGAACGCATCCAGACTCCTCGAGAATCCGCCTTCGGCCGCGTGCCCAGAAATGCAGGCATTCCAGGCCACGATTCCAGGCTCCGGAAGCGTCCCGAAGAAGGCCTGGCCATCGCGCATGCTCGTGCAGCTTCCGTAGGCATGGACCAGGGTAGCAGACACTCAGTGAACACGGTCGCATCCCGAAGAAACAAGGCCAAAATGGATCTCTCTGCACATCTCCAAGCTTCCTGTTGCATTACAGGCTTGCAAGGCACAGTTCAGTGCAACATCGTTGGAGCAGATGCCGCGCTTCCCCATTTCTCTGTACACATCCAGGGCCTTGCTGGCATGGCCTTGCTCGAGGTACGCCGAGAGCATCGCGCTCCAGGAGACGAGCTTCGGCCCAAGCAAGGAGCCGAATACGTTCTCTGCTTCTTCTATGCTGGCCCCGCAGCACTTGCCATACATGCTCACCAGAGTACTGCTCACATAGCTGTCTGATGCAAAGCCCCTGGCAGCGATCGATGCATGTAGCGACGATCCTATATCCAACCGATAAGAATCTGTCGAAGAAACAGAGGGCTCGATGCGATCGCCAGATACTGCACTGCACGCCTGGAGAAGAACCACGTATGTCCACGCATCTGGCCTCATCCCATCCTCGATCATCTGCGTGTACAACTGCAAGCACCTTTCGGGCAGACCTTGCTCCACATACGTCGAGAGCATCGAAGTCCACGAGGCGCAATCACGCCGCAGCAGCGACGAGAACGCGTGCTCCGCCTCCACGATCGCTCCACATCTACCGTAAAGGCTTATAACGGCATTGCTGACAAACGCATCGGTTGCAAATCCCTTCTTGCGAGCATTGGCATGTAATGATGCTCTTCCAAACTCGAGATCGGATGCGAATCCATCACAACGAGCATCGGCATGTAATGATGCTCTTCCAAACTCAAGATCGGATGTGAATCCATCACAACGAGCATCGGCATGTAATGCTCTTCCAACATCAAGATCGGATGCAAATCCCTTCTTACGAGGATCGGCATGTAATGATGCTCTTCCAAACTCAAGATCGGATGCGAATCCATCACAACGAGCATCGGCATGTAATGATGCTCTTCCAACGTCAAGATCGGATGCAAATCCCTTAGTACGAGCATCGGCATGTAATGCTCTTCCAACCTGAAGATCGGATGCAAAATCCTTCTTACGACCATCGGCACGTAATGTTCTTCCAACCTCCAGATTGGATGCGAATTCCTTCTTACGACCATCGGCATGTAATACTCTTCCAACCTCATGATCAGATGCAACTTCCTTCTTACAAGCATCGGCATGTAATGCTCTTCCAACATCAAGATTGGATGCAAATCCCTTCTTATGAGCATCAGCATGTAATGCTCTTTCAAACTCAAGATCGGATGCAAATCCATCACAAC
>JBBBWG010009889.1:41961-54558 GCA_037176905.1 Azolla pinnata | reverse complement strand
AAGAAGCTCTTCCTTTCAGGATCGGATCAGAAAAGAGAGCCTGAAAGCCGCGAACTGTTGCGAGCTCGAGCTTCGATTGGCAAAAACCTGAAGCATCTCATGTCAAGAAGCTCTTCCTTTCAGGATCGGATCAGAAAAGAGAGCCTGAAAACCGCGAACTGTTGCGAGCTCGAGCTTCGATTGGCAAAAACCTGAAGCAATCTCATGTCAAGAAGCTCTTCCTTTCAGGATCGGATCAGAAAAGAGAGCCTGAAAGCCGCGAACTGTTGCGAGCTCGAGCTTCGATTGGCAAAAACCTGAAGCATCTCATGTCAAGAAGCTCTTCCTTTCAGGATCGGATCAGAAAAGAGAGCCTGAAAACCGCGAACTGTTGCGAGCTCGAGCTTCGATTGGCAAAAACCTGAAGCATCTCATGCCAAAGAAGCTCTTTCTTTCAGGATCGGATCAGAAAAAGAGAGCCTGAAAACCGCGAACTGTTGCGAGCTCGAGCTTCGATCAGCAGAAACCTGAAGCATCTCATGCCAAAGAAGCCCTTCCTTTCAGGATCAGATCAGAAAAGAGAGCCTGAAAAGGCCAACTGTTCCGACCATGGAATTGACGCGTGGACGAAGAAAGATGCGGTTGTGGTGGGATTCGAACCTCTGAAAGAAGAACAAAAAGAAGACGACGACGAAGAAGAAGAAGACCAAGAAAGACTATACTTTTCCGTTTCCGACTTCCGATCTCCGTCTCCGTCTCCGTCTCCGTCTCCATCTCCATCTCCATCTCCGTCTCTGTTTGTTCCTCTCCCTGTGTTTCCTCATCCATGGCCAATTCATGGCTCCGATTGGCCACGCTCTCCCTCCTCTTCGCTCAGGTCTGTACCTGAAGGCGATCACCCCGTTTCTTCTGAAGCTTCAAACGAGGGCTCCCGTCCCTTTCCAGACTTGTTTTGTTTTGCGCTGCTTTGTCTAGCCGAAAGACCCCCTTCTCGACAACCCCCGATTTTGCAGCTTTACAAGGTTCTCTGCCCATTCTGAACTTGTTTTTTCTTTTGCAGACGATATTCCTCTCCGATGCGAAGGAGGAAGCGGATCTGATCTTGCAGGTACTTGCTGCTATTTTAGTCGTTGTGCAGGTCTTGGTTTGGCTTTCTTACTTGCCCGTTAAAGGAAGGTTTTGATGAGGATGATGTTCTCAAAAAGGATCCTTTATGTCTTTAGGCATCCTTTGTGACCATAATAACAGTGATGATGATGAGGATTTGATAATGATTTGCAAGGCTTGGCTGATGCGATTAGGCATATTTATGCTGCTGCCGATGGTCTCGATGGTGCTTACTAGATGGCTCTCATAAATCCAATCATGTTCATGATTCTTGATAGCAATGATCTTTAAGATACTTGGTTGTTCCAACCAAGCAAATCTCGTGATGATGATGATGTTCACTTGATTTGTTTCATAAATTCAAGGTATGTTACATGGGGATGATGATACTTGATAGATTCGGTTCATAATATGCAATATCTTGAGTAGAAGGGATGACAATGATAATGATGGTGATGATCATTATTCTGGTTCACAAAACATTGGTGCTGGCGGCAAAAATCATATTTCTTACAGCTAGCCAATAGCCAAACCATAAATTTTTGACATTGATGCCATCGATATCGATTCATAGAAACCATGAAATTGGAATAACGCTTAAACAGTGTCGAAAAGTTTACAAACTGTCTGGGTAATGCTAGGAACATGCATATATTAACCTCAAAAACAGTATAAATCAACAAAATTCCTTGCTTAGTATTTGTCTAGCATTGTATGAATGAAAGCTAAACCAAATTTTGTTATTTTGAGCATCATCCAACTTGAAGGAACTATAACTCGATACAAATATATTGATTAGGTTCATGGGTCTTATAAAGACATACTGTGAAGTGAACTAGTTCTCTACCAGTCTTTAACATCATTTATCATGTAGATTGACCTTTTTCCTTTTGCCTACAGCAAGCACTTGTTGACAGAATCAACAATCATCCAAATGCAACGTGGAAAGCTGCCTTGAACCCTAGATTTTTAAATGCAACTGTAAGCATTTTTATTCTTTTTAGTTTAAGCACTAATATTGGTTTTAAAGTTAGCTTGATGGATGTGTCCATGATCATAGGTTGGTGATTTTAAAGTACTTTTGGGAGCATATATGGGCGTTGAGCTAGGGGATGCTCCCATCCAAAGGCACCCTCGAGATCTACAACTCCCAACAAGTTTTGATGCAAGAGATGCATGGCCTTATTGTACATCTTTGCAGACCATTTTAGGTCAGTAGCTCAGGTGCATTTTTTGTTTGGTAGCTTAGGCTCCCTTTGGCATTTGTAAGAGGAGAAACCTGGGGCCAGATACTTCATTCATTTCAAGAAACACTCCAAGGTTTTTTGTTTTCTACCAAAATGCCATTGTTTTCTTTTCTTTACTCAAATGCCCTTGTTATATGAGCAGTTATATGCCCATTTTATAATATTTTTCACATCAATATGTGCAATATTGGCTATTCATACAAGTATCGGCTGTTCTGTGACATTTTCCCTCTTCCAAGGGCTGTCCCAAGGGTATGTCAGTGATTATGAAACTTATGGGCACCAGGGGAAGAAAAACTCCAGGATAGTTAAGGGTTTTCTCTTAAAATGAATTACATCATATCTAAGTCACTAAACTTCCGCTTATTTTTAATGCTTTTTTGGAAATTTGTACCACCTGATGCCGGATATCAATTTACAATTCAGATCAGGTATTAGAGACTTATGAATTAAGTGCATATGTATTACAATTTTATCATGATATTTCTGGTGGGTTTTGTTTTTACTTATATTTTGTTGTGAGATTTACATTCTTTTTGGTAGGGACATTGTGGATCTTGCTGGGCATTCGGAGCAGTTGAAGCTTTGTCTGATCGGTTTTGCATCCATTACAATGAAGTGAGTGGATTTTAAATAAAATTTATTTCATAAGTTAAAGGAAATTTCTAACAACCAGAAGCTTTATATCCAGTCAGTTACACTGTCAGAAAATGATTTAGTATCATGCTGTGGCTTCGAATGTGGATTTGGTTGCAATGGAGGCTTCCCTCTGAATGCGTGGCAATACTTTGTTCGTAATGGTGTTGTAACAACAGAGGTATGTAGACGTGGGCTGAAATTATTCCTTGTTCAGCTTATCAACTTAAGCTTGGCTTATGTACTAGCCCTTGTTCAGCTGATTAACTTAAGCCTGGCTTATGTACTAGCCTTTGGGTTGACCTATTCTGGATGTTGTGGTTTGCACAGCAATACAGAGCCTGCCAAAGATATCTACGGCATTATTAAAAAATATTGCATACTGTTAGGACATGTAAAAAGGAACTGAATTTCATATTCTACTAATCAAAATTAAATTCAGCGTTTTCGAATTTCTTAATCCTAATTTAAAAGCCATATTGTTTGTGCACACTAGTTACTTTGTTTTTTCTTTGTCTAGATTCTTAAGAGAAACCGTATTAGCTTCTGTGTAATAAATACCATTGAATTATAGTGGATATTGTTTTATGGTTTTTGGACATTTGTTTCAGTGCGTCCCTTATTTTGATGCAAGTGGGTGTCAGCACCCTGGATGTGAGCCTCTGTATCCAACACCAGATTGTATTCAAGCATGCCAGAACAACGCAGATTACCAAACTGTGAAACACTATGCATCAAATGCATACCGTGTTGGGTCTGATCCGTATGACATCATGGCAGAAATCTACACAAATGGGCCTGTTGAAGTATCTTTTCATGTATATGAGGTAATTTATCTGTATAATTTTGTCTGGAAAAAGTTTTATTGCCAGCCAAGTTCCCATTATATATGTCCATCAAGGACATTGTTTCATAGAATCTTGCCTTCTACATTTGCTATGTTCATTTGAAATTTTATCTTTCTGTGCAAGCAGGACTTTGCATACTACAAATCTGGAGTCTATCAATATGTAGAGGGAAGCTATCTCGGTGGGCATGCAGTTAAGTTGATTGGTTGGGGTACCACTAATGATGGCCTTGATTACTGGGTATGTACTTTCTAAAACAGATGTGCCCTGTAGATTTCACAAGCTAATTATATGTTCTGCCCATCCTAACAATTCTATCATTCTTACAGATATTGGCTAATTCATGGAACACACAATGGGGTCAGGTAATACATGATACAGTCGTGAGATTTTTATCTTCTTGTCCTAAACTTCTAAAAGTGCTTATTACACTAGCGCACGCCTGAAGATTTTTTAAGTTGCAGTAATGCATGTGCATCTGAAGGGTTTCATATATGTGTCGTGAAATAAAGGGAAGGGAATATGTGTAAGTTACATTGTCTAACTTATTTTGTAATAATTATCATTCAATGAACTTAAGTACATACTAAGGACTCAGGAGTATAGGATCCATTGTAGTTCACTGTTAGAATATTAATCACTAAAAAGAGTAAAAATTCTAAGACCATAGGATTCACTAAATTTAAGCATGCCAAAAGTCAATGATATTTATGAGCCCACACAATTCAAAGTTACAAGTGTCATTAAATAATATAAAGATTATCAGAATATGGCTTAATGTTAGCGAAAGCAATGGCATGGTGAAGTACAATTTGATTCATACAGAGACATGTGGTGTATAACCTTAGGCAAACACAACCTGAGTCTATTCAACATATGAGCTATCCCCCTCTGAGTAGCTTAGGTAGAGCACTTGATGGGTCAAGGCAGCCCAAAGCTTGACCAATCCCAAGGAAACTCCAAATATGGGCAATGAATTTGTACAGACAGACTTTGGGTGCTAAGCTCCTGAGAGGTAAGCAGCCCCGATAATATCCACCAAATAGATCCTCACTATTTCTAGTATCTGATGAATGATATGTGTAAGCACTTTGTTACTGTCACAGTCAATTGTTCAAAAGGAAGATATCCCATTCAAGAACGCAATCCTTTGGCTATCATAATTGATTAGTTAGTACGTGAACAAACATTTTTGGCATATGCGATGAACACATACCGTGAGAACTGCAGTTCTCTGACTACCACAATCATTTGTTTAGAAGGAGATTCCCCATGCTGAGAAATTTATTTCTTTTCATCTTTGTAGAGCAGAGTGGTGGATAAATTCATGTCTACCTGACTAGGGGATTCAACATTGTACAAAGAGTTCTGTATGTGGCAGAGAGGGTTTTGAGAAAGATCAATATTTGAAAAAATAAGATAAACAATTGAGTTACGATATTTCTTGAGAAACGTTTCCAAATTCCAAAGCTATGTTAGTATAGAAGATAGAATATTCAATTAATCTATTTATACAACCTAAGGTCACATCCAAATATTGAATGCTAACAATCCCATCAAAGGTTATCAGTAGCCCAAGTTACTGATATCTGAACCAGATGGTTGAATCCTGATGTCTTTCCAGAGGCCAAAACTGCCTATAAAGGATATTGTGATACCCTGCCATTTTGATAACAATGTGAAACCATTTCCGTGTTTTTCAAGACAAATGACCAAGGAATAGTATGATTGCCATCCCCTTTTGATAAAAGGTGTGGGCAGTCTGGAACCTTAGTCTCATCTTTTAAGAGGAATGACCAAAGGCATCTGGGATTGCCCCCTCGCTTTGATAACAAATTGGGAATGTGAGAACGATGTCAAACCGTAGCATTTATGGATCATGGGAGGTTTTAAATTTGTTAGAATCGCACAGATAATAGTCACAATTTAATCTTACAGAACTTTTCAACTCAAAATTTATAAACATGATACAATTGTGGTGAAGTTTGTGCTAAATGGGCTTGAGTTTTGAGCAACAGGTTTGATAGATTCATTGGGCTAGTCACAGATTCATGTTAATTTCACCAAGTCTCAGGCACATGGAAGAGTCATGACTATATGACTATCCCATCTAGCTTGCAAGCACTGATTTGTACAAAATCAATTGTGAGAACAATTCCACTATACCTATAGGGAGTAATAAATTCACATAAACTATATCTTGACACATCTCTCTACACACACAGCAATGACTGGAACAGTACTATTATCCCCGTATCCTGTCGCAGAAGTCTACATTCAATTAATAAAAGACAAAATTAAAATATGATCTCATTTATTATTTGTTTTTGAAGGGATTCATGAGATTAACTATGCCGTCTCTAGATCAAAGCTCATGTGAAACTCGTTTTTCACATTAGAGTATAATCCATTTTAAGTGTATGTTATGATCATATTCAAACTTTCATTGAATCTGATCACATCAGATTCAATCGTGATCGCATTGGATCAGATTGAATGAAAATCCGAGTGCCTTCTAAGCATAGGATACGACATCCTACATATGCATTTGAGAACCCCCTTGCCCACAACTTTTGATATGACTAATGTACGCCCCAAGGGATATCTTTAAATGGCCTTATGATCATTCCAGTTATTCCAATGGGTTACTTCATAAAGAGTATACTCTATCGTTTTAGAGTATATTCAAAGCCCGGAAAAGATGAGAGCGATGTAAATGTTGCTGTTAAAAGAAAGAAGGAAAACAAAGTAATGCAACAGCTAAAGATCAGAATTCGAATCATCATATATATGGAGGTAGCCTCAAAATTTTCCTGAAAGAAACACTTGGCATACGTCTTTGTAAGCAAATAGGGCAAATTACATCCCTAATTGTGATAAGGAAACATTTCTAACAACAAATATCACGGTGAGTTGAGTATGACTAGATTAAAATTGATCTGAGAAATGGTGGGTATTGATCGATCTCCAAAGATAGACATTACTTCAACTATTTAGGCTTTTTTCTTTCTTCTTCTTTATCGAAATTTAATTCCTCATTATCTTTCTTCTTTGTTTGAAATGGATTTAACTTTTGCAGGATGGCTATTTTATGATTGCAAGAGGAGTGGATGAATGTGGTATTGAAGATAATGTGGTTGCTGGAATGCCAGCAAGCCAGAAGATTCTCTTAGAAACGCAGTAATAATGTTGCAAAAGGATAAGGATTACTCAAAACTGAACACGAAGAGAACAAAGCTCTCATTGAGGAAGTGCAAGGCTTAACCAACTGGTTCTCTTAAATATTTGTACATCTGCTGACACTTGGTCATTTGTAACTTTTTCTAAGACAAAAAAACTCCACCTGATGCTTGGCTTTAGAAATGTTATGTGGATTGAAAACTATTTTTTCTGTTGATAAAACATGCTTGTCTTATTGTTGTATATCCCAGAGATTTGTTACACGCCCATGCAGGAAAACCACTAAAAACTCTGTGGTTTTTTGCACTCTTTAGACTTAGTGTGTCAAATCTTCAACCTCTTCCTACAACATGATAAAGCAAGATGATGTCACGTGCTCTCGGTTACTATCTTTTACACAACCCAAAACCATTGTACAATTCAAAAACAGATGAAATATTTTGCATTATTAAAGGGGAAAGATTAGTGCGGTGGCTTGCGTGTCATATTAAAAGAAATGCGGCGGTATGTAAAGTTTTATTTTCTTTAAGATTGTTAACCAATTTGATTGATTTTGAGTAAACAGAATTATGCAACTTATGTTGGATTGATTCTTCACCGAGCCATATTTTTGCACCCACACTGGAGATTTATTGTTTTTTTCTAAACTAATCAAGGTTTAAGAGAACGAAAAGGTTCAAGGCAACTCTCGTAAACAGCTGAGAACAGAAATTTGACAGAAAACCTAGGTTTTTCATTTAAAATCTCTCCCACTCACATGGATCGATAGAGGCCCTGCAACAATCGGTTTGGTTTAAGCATTCATGTTGGCCCCCATGTGGAGTCGTGTCTCAGTTTCTCTTATGCATAAACAAACACAGAAAACTCTGGTAAAGTGACCTCCTTCATTGATAAGAGTTGTAATATGATAATACAACTCGCTCTCTTGTGGTACATAACTATGGACATATTGCCATTGAATGTTTTATGCGTGAAGAGGCGCTTCTTTTAGCTGAAGAGATATCACAATTTCTTTCTTACTGACTCCAAAAGTACATCATGGGATTCCTGACAATGAAAAATAAGAAGTTAACAACCCAACATGTATGACCGAATCAAACAAGGTTTACAGCTTCAAGATGCATGCCTGAAAGAACTTAAGATAAACAAGTTTTTTGGGACTTCAACATGTGTGTGAAGTAAAATGAATAAAAAACAAATTTTTGGCATGCATCTAATAACAGTCATTTACAGATATGTGCCAAAAACAATTTTTGGATGCATCTAATAACAGCCATTTAATCTATCACATGGTTACCTTCAAGACTCTCACTTCCTCTTCAAGAGCTGCTGCACACTCCCTCTGTTATAAACATCAGTGCCAAAAAAGTTCATCACATGTAATTCAACAATCTACTATGGAAGTAGCACTTCAATTCTGCTATTAAATATGCACTGACATCACTCTATCATATGAGGGGCATTTTCATAAAAAAACAATGAAGAACGCTATCAAGGGCCCAAACCGGAAACCAGATGAATGGCATGATTTACTGCGGTATTTAGTTCATACATATTCTTCTAGAATTTGAATGAGATAAGACAAGAAATAAAAGAAAATTACAGAGACTTCCACTAAAATTTTGTGTTGTATGGTACAAACGTGAAGTAGAGCGCTGTAAAGTTAACTCAAATATGCGAAAAATACCAATGATCAAGGTTAACTTGAGTTATGTATTGATTGTGAAGATTTCATATGTATGCAATAATTATGATAACGCTCATGCAAAAACTGTACATTGAGGATAATGCTCCTAGAATAATAGCTAAAATTTCTAGTATTCTGGGATCAGAAGTATTCTAGGTATTAGGAGCCCCATATATCAACCGTGTATAGAACAAAAATTTATAGAGCACGTGTAAATCTGTGCAGATGGTATTTTTACCTGCTCACTAATTTTTTCTTCTAGTTCCATACTTCGTTTTCTCTCTTGCTGTAGTGCGTTCACAGCATCCTGGCCATTCTGTTCAGCAGCTTCAACAGCTTTACGTAGTTCCTCAATGCGCCTTTTAATATTTGGCTGAAAATTTTCAGTAAAGCAGTTCAAACACTACTAAATAAAGAGTTCAATGTCAAAAGAACTAAAGACCAACAGAAACAGGCATACCTCATCTTCTCTGTTGAGGGCTTTGGTCCTTCCATCTGTTGCAAAACTAAACACAGGATGTTTACTATGCACTTCCATTTTGTCCCTGTGGCTTGTTGATGAGACATCTTTGATACTAGATGCTGTCATGGAGAAATTATCAAAAAGGTCATTCTGCTTCTGGTAACGGATTGATCCCTGTGTCCCTACGGATGAGGTTTTCCCATTACTTTCTTCCGAATTTTGTGCAGGCCTGACCCTAGATTCACGTTGTCTGCCATTGTAAGATGACTCAAAGGCTGTTTTTGAAGTCGTTGGTCTTTTCAAAGATGCTTGCAGTACTGATTTTGTGATTTCCGTAGCAGATAGTCCTAATGCTTCTCTTCTAATCCTTTTGAAGTTGTGAGAGGTAGGGATAGTCTTTGATTGAGTTAGAGGATCCCAGATTACCTTATCAACAACAGCATGTGCATCATTTACCTGGGTAACAGAATCCATATTTTCCACTGACATGTTTGGACTACCTGTCTGGATGGGTTTCTCCATTGCAACAGTTGCTCCATTTAAGGTCGAACTAGAAGTTAAATCTTGCTGAGGTGGAAGAGTGACATTTTGTTTTGCACTTGGCCGGATAATTCGGCGTTTTGTTGACTTGTCGCTAAGTGAACAGTTTTGAGCATATCTTGATACAAATAATCCAAACAATATCCCAGTAACCAGCAAAGCTATTCCTGATAAGAGCCTCCATTCATCTTGCAGAACTACAGCTTCAAAAGTTTCTGCATTGTAATTTCAGTATAAAAACATTTCTATGCAAACAAAATCTCGTAGAATAACTGCATACATCTAACATTTTCATATTGTCAATGCATGTAGATATATGATAACAAAATCCCGTAGTACCTGCAAACTTCGTTGGCCACCATAATTGACATGCTTGCACTCTACGATTAGTATTGGATACTATTTTCTTGATTTTCTTCTCATCTGCCTGTAGGATTTTTATATCAAATAAATAACAGACAATAAATTACAGTTAGAGCACATGAAGATAGAGACAATACTCACCACCCTGTGTAAAATTTCTCCAGATACTGTATGCCATAATGCCTGCTTAGAGGGCGTATTCCATATAGCAGTTTGATGTATTCCGTGCTCATTTTGGAACTCACATAATGCTTGTTTTGTTGCTGTTCCAAAGCACCTAGATCGATGCTCGTATCAAAGCCAGTACCAAAGGAATATTTTAAAAGGATATGGTTCCAATTTGTTTTCCTTTAATCTACAATATTCCAATGCCAGTGATCAAGACACACTGGCAAGACATAAATTTCAATGACATCTAGCAAGCCCAACATCTATTGAAGGAGCAATTAAATAGAAAAAGTTCATCGATCAAACAAAAGGTGTGGTATCTGCCCGTATTCATTATACAAAATGAAAGAGCTGTAATGATTTCATCATGAAATTGGTTACACAAGGAAAACGCTCAAAATTTTTCTCAGCATAAAGATATATCATTCATGACAATAAAATTAACGCTTGTTATAAAAATATTACACAAAGATCAGCTGGTTTCATGTGATAGAATAAGCTTGAGTCAGAATGACAGCAGAAAGATAAATTGTACAATGCATGCTACAGGGATATATACAGATAAGCACGATTGAGCAAGACAAACCAGCCAGATAGAAAACAAACTCTATTGTAAAGAGTCAAGTCAGTATTTTCCACCACCCATATGTTGTCAAGCAATAAATTATTGTGAATATTGTAATATTATCTTCCTGATCTATCTGAGACACGAGCGCCTATCCTTACCCTGTGATATCAGATTCTGTTGACAAGTAACCAAGCCAAAAGAGTGCTTTCTGCAAACTCACAAATGCATGCCGATTTAGATTCATTACAAAAATTTTATGCTCGTACTCTCTCTCTTCAAATGTAGTGAGAACAACTGTACATACTTTAGCACCAGAAACATCATATTTTTTCATGCAAGCATTTAACACCAGATTCGTTAAATTAAACAAGAGAGTTTTCACAATAGTGAACTAGGACCCTTTAGTCTAGTGTGAAAACATGATACACCAACTAGCTACTTTTTTTCTTAATAATAATGCATAATAGTCAATCTGACTGTAAATAATCAGAGCTTTATTAAAATTAGACAATTTGCACTCTCCATTACAATCTACATGTTCTTATGATCACACACGGAAGTCTCATAACCAAATTGATGAAAAACTAAAAACATTTTACAACAGTTGAAATTCCCATGCGATGAGGGGGTTCTAGGGCAAGATACCGGTTTTTCTCAGCTTTTTCCTACCCTGATTCAGCTCTATAAAAATGCTACACATGAAACGTCTCAAACATCCGATTCTGCGAGAGTTAGCCCTCTTCCAGACATCATTTCTCTTAGCTTTCTCTTCTTTACCCATGATTCGAATTCAGACTATATTCCACCTATTGGTTAAGATTCCTTGAAGCCAGTTTTATAGAAAGAAATGCTCCTTCATGAATATGCTACTAAAGACAAAGGGTCCTAATCCCTTTCAGACAGCCGCGCTATCTCTTAAGTTCCAGATACTTCATGAGAAAACAAAAGTGGTAGTGTTACTTTAAAGCATGACAGTGATATATATCATTGCAAACTGTTCTTTTTTGAGCTGAAAAGTATGCATACCTGGAGTAGTGACACCTGATTCCCTGAATCTCCTTCTTGCATGTCATTCGAGAATCTCAATTCAGCCAATCTCAATAGTTCGCTGTTTGATATGGATGAAAACTTCTGCTTCAAGGATAGAGTCCGTGACAATGTCCTCCAATTTTCTCCATCGGAATTCTCCAACTGAATCTTCTCAGAAAAATCTTCTCCCTGTTTTATACGAGCGTTGGAAGCCCCACTGCTTATAGGTGGCGATGGTTGATCCATTTTTGGATCTCTGAACAATCTTTCCTTACCAATCTTCTTACCATTTTGGGTATTTGAGGCAATGTTAACCTTGGTATGATCTTTGAGCAATCTCTCGTTACCGCCGGAGAAGATCTTCCTACATTGGGTATTGGAGCCCATGTTAGCCTTGTTCGACACAGACGGCTTTCTCCATGAACCAGAAGCCTGTTTTCTAAAACCAGATGGTTCGCTTCTGAACAGGTTACCTACATTCCTTCCTTGATCAGAGTTAAGAGCGCGATCTACCCCAACCAAGCAGATTTCTTGCTGTGCGAGATTCTTCTCGAATTTGGGCTCGGAAAACCCTATGATCTGATGAGGAGGTCTACCACGATGATGAAGACCAATCATATGAAAAGACATCACTTTGGATAAGCATTCAAACAAACCAAACGGGGAAGAAGGAGGACCTTAAGCTCCCATCGCCATCGCCATCGCCATCATCATCATCATCATCATCATCATCACTACCACCATCATCATCATCATCAACATCACTGTGTGCCTCTCTCTCT
>JBBBWG010009889.1:2203-41861 GCA_037176905.1 Azolla pinnata | reverse complement strand
AAGATTCTGAGGATTTGCTGTGGAGAGAAATGCCCACGAGTTGAGTCGAGTCAATTGAAGAACTACGAGAGATTGGAGGATCTGCTCATCAAGCTTCTGTGGAAACACGGCCGCAAGTCAAGCAAAGAGGTGTAGAAGATCGGAGGATCTTGTCTGCTCATCAAGCCTCCATGGAAACATGACCACAAGTCAGGCCAAGTCAAGCAGAAGATCTGGGAATCTGCTGTGGAAAAATGCCCACGAGTTGAGTCGATTCAACTGAAGAACTGTAGAAGATTCGAAGGATATGCTCATCGAGCTTCCATTGGAAACACGATCGCAAGTCCAACAAAGAGATGTAGAAGATCGGAGGATCTCAAGCTTCCATGGAAACACGACCACAACTCAAGTCAAGCCAAGTCAAGAAACGGAAACGATCTAAGGATCTGCTCATCGAGCTTCCAGAAAAAACACTCCCACAAGTCAGGTCAAGCCGACGCAAGCAAGCGACATTGATCTTAAGGATCTCAAACTTCCATGGAAACATAGAATTCGGGTCGAGGCAAGTCGAGGGATGCAGAGCTGAGGATCTCGAACTGAAGCCAGATCACATCTCTTCTCAGATTGGCAGACATATACAAGTCAAATCGAGTCAAGTCCAAGTCGATCGATTGAGACTCCATCCATCCATCCATTCATCTCTATTCATTGATCGATCGTATCAAATCCATCCATTCATTTGTATCCATCGATCGATCAAATCAAATCCATTCATTCATCTGTATCCACTGATCGAACGGATCAATCGAGACTCCGTTCATTTGTATCGATTGATCGATCAGATCGATCGACACTCCATCCATCGATCATCCATATGTATCGGTCAATCAAGCGGATCATTATTCTCTCTTCATGTTGATCGATTGAACCGCCGTAAACTCCATCCGTTCTAGCAAGATGTTATAGCTTTCCATATATATATATATATATATATAAACACAAGAAGAAATGTTCTTATCCATCTTATCATGTACCGACAGAGAAATTCATCTTATCCATCCATTCATTTGTATTCATCGATCGATTGGATCGAATCCATCCATTCGTTTGTATCCATCGATCGATCGAATCGAATCCATCCATTCATCTGTATCCATCGATCGATCGGATGAATCAAGAACTCCATCCATCGATCGATCATCCATATGCATCGATCCATCAAGCGGATCATTCATCTCACTTCGTGTCGATTCGATCGGATCGCCGCAAACTCCATCCATTCTGGCAAGATGTTCATAGCTTTCCATATACATATAAACACAAGAAGAAATGTTCTTATCCATATATCATGTACAGAAAGAGAAATCGCCCACAAGAAATCGCCCAACAAGAAATCGCCCACAAAGAAGCCTGTGGTCGGGAGCTCTTGCTCTGATCTCTCTCTGATCTCTGATCTCTCTCTGATCTCTGATCTCTGACGCAGACGTAGACGCAGACCGACGCGGCTTCCATGTCTCTCGCCATGTCGACCTCCATCTCTTCTTCCCTCTCCTTCCGAAGCTCCCAGTTTCTCCGCGCTTCTTCCTCCCCTCTTCTCCGAACGGATGGCCCTCGTGCCTCGGTCCCTGTCCGAGCAACCCCTGTCGTTGTTTGCCCTCTTGCAAGTAAGTAGTTCTTCCTCATCTGTTAAGCTTTGGGGTGGAATTTGGCTGTTGAAAACACGTTCTTTTCCAAACAAATCGGTCGCTTTTGACTCCGGATTTGCCTCGAGCCCTCGGTTGATAGGCAATCGTAAACCCTAAACACCAGACCTACACAAGCACTGAGGATATTGTGGAGATTTTTCTGTGAAATCTGCGAGAGAAAGATATAAAGAAAGAGCGAGTGGCGGAATGGAAATGCCATGTTTCGATGTGCAAACGGAATATGTTTGGCTGGCATTCACAATCTCCATATAATTGCATGGCATATGTGCCTCTCCTGTAAACAAATACAGATTTCACGAGATACCCTGATTCTTGTGAAAGCCCTAGCCTTATTACTAATCCATAGGTTTGATTTCAATGCATGGTTTCTTATTGTCTTCTCATCTTCATGAAATGCAGCAACTGACGTTGATGCTTGTCATGGATGCTATGTGTGTGAGGGTGTATGCATGTCTTTATATATGCACATTACAAACGAAACTTATGTATCTAGGCGTGTGCATCGGTAGGAGAGAGAAACAATACAGAACTAAGACCATAAATATAGGTCAGGAAATAGGATTTAGTTGAAATAGCTTTAGAGATTTCGCATATATTGAGAGCAATAGCGATGTTGTGTATTGGAGAATCAATCGAAATACATATGTATTGAGAGAGATAGAGATAATGTGTATTGGATAATCAACAGGTAGAGTCTGTGATTTGACTGGCAAGAAACGGAACAATGGAAACAAGGTCTCCTTCTCTAATCATAAGACAAAGAAGCTGCAACAAGTGAATCTGCAATACAAACGCCTCTGGTGGGAAGAAGGCAATCGCTTCGTGAAGATGAGGCTATCAACAAAGGCCATCAAAACTGTTGATAGGAAGGGTTTGCAGACTGTAGCCAAAGAGAATGGCATCGATTTGAACCAATTTTGATGATCCATAGTTGTTTTAGATGTAATGTATACAACTTGCTCAGCATCTCCTGATGCATAAACTGAGAGAGGGAAGAATGGAGTTCATTCTCATGTTGAGAGACTGCACAGTGGAAATGCCCACTCATGTGTAGTGTGTATACTTATTTTCTGCTGAAGGGATTCTTTGATAGTACTTGTATTTCCCAAATGATCATGGATTCGTGTATGGTAAAAACCATATCCAGTTGGGCGTCTATTAAAATAGATATCAGATAGATCAAGCTTCAAATGACCGGTTACTAAATATGCTGGTTAAATACTTCATTATTAATTTTGTTCACAAAACTGTAGGTAATGTGCTTCATTGCATCAAGTAGTATCTATTCCTTTAAACCATGTGTTTTAAGATGTAAACACCACATTATGATGCACTGTACAAGTGTTTTGATTCTGTGACATGCATGCCATAAATTTAGCTCCTCTCATTTGTTTCACTCTAATTCTGGTAAGTCCTCCAAATCTGCTTCCATTGTGAAAACCTCTTCCTGTTGAGATTTCTCTATAGTTGATGGTTTCTGCATTAATTAAGCCCAACATCATTTGAAATACCACACAACAGACCTGGTTATAAGCAAGTTAAAACACAAAACGTTAAGAGAAATATATGAGAGAGATTATTACTGGCACACAAGAATGGTCATGTTGTGCGGTTCCAGCTTCCTCGTCTGTTCTGTGAATGGAAGTTTCTTGTTTGGCATGAACACTATGACTTTCTTGAATCTGTTTCTTAGGCAGTTGTTCATAGAACAGTGGGCTTGTTTCCTGCGACCAAATATTTATCCGAGCATTCGAATTTGCCTTCGGCATAGAAATGACTAAATTCCCAGTTGTAGTAGACCTTTGTGCAAGGCTTCCATCAGGATTTACCTGAAGTAGAGAGAGAAATAAAAGAAACGAAGATTAGCTTAAACAAAATTTCAACTGTATAGGCTAATCCTACAGCTATCCCTAATGTTTGACTCAAAGTTTTGTTAATAATGATATACAATCAAATTACACACATTCTTGGAATTGGACAATTACCTCGTCAGGAAGCAAGAGCTGCAAAAGTTTTCCTTTTACTAAGACTCTCACCAGTGTAGGCTGTACATCCACTTGAATCAAAGATGTGTCTAGGAAGCGCCCAACAGGAACATCAAGCACAACTTTGGATTTGCAGTCACTTTCCGTAAGCCGGAAGTTCCATCTTAACAAGTAAAAATATAAGGGAGTTTACCAAAACTTCTCAATGCTTTCAAACTAAAAGATGTATACATGTAATTGAGAGGATAGCATAAAGAATGCTAAATGAACAAGTACATACCCTCCTTCATTCTTCTGGTAGATTCTTCCCTCAGTCGGTAGTGGATCAAAACCACTCCTGCGATTTGTTTTCTTGCAGTCCTGTTCTTGTTGACCCTTTATATAATAGGATAAAGACAGAAATAATAAAAACCTAGTCTAAACAATATATAAAGATAACTACTAGTATACTACAATAAGATAACTGCAAATTAGCTCAAATGAGTTGTCAACACTTCATAGCTTGCAAGTTGCATCCATCAAAGAAATGATCAATTATGTTTCTAAACAAAATCCGATTATTGATGTATTGAAAGACTTGCTGTTTCTTTAACATAAAATGTCCTTTTACACAACTCTGCCAAATCATAAATTTTGTGCCTGAAACACATAAAATGGCACTAACCTGTTGGGTTCTTTCTCCTCGTCGTAGATTCTCCAACTCCGCATGTTCAGCTAGCCTAGTTTCTGGAGTATATTCTCTAATGAGCTGCCCTTTTTCATTTCTATTTCAGTACACAGTGAACAACCGGAATATCGTTAGATTTTGTAGTCAACAAGACTCCAAAATCAAATGATGAATGACTACTACTAGAACGAACATTGCCGATGTGTTCTCGTTCTTCGCCACATAGCTCTTAGTTTTGAGTTGTACCACAATTTGATCAAGTTCCTGGAAGTAAAAATAATAGCAATCTGTACTTGCTTCAATAAAAAAGTGATCATCCTCAGAAAATAAGAGATAAAAGGAGTATACTTGCTTTGCTCGTATTCTTTCAGAAGGTTTAATTTCAACTCCATCTAGCCGCTAAAATAATCCCATGAATTACATGCAATCAGAAAATCTCTATTTAATAGAAAACCAGAATAGTCAACTAATCAAATGAGAGGCGAATATTCATCAATCATCAATAAAAATGTTCTAGCAGAAAATAACAAGACAAAGCAGTAATGCAGCAACGTCTTCATTAAAATGTATGCAGAATGGATGACTTATTTAGTATCTCTTGTTATTATGCACATGTTTATCCACTGCCAATATGCAATTAATAATTTTTTATGTACCCTTTTGTGGTGAGCTTAGCAAGTCTCAGTTCATAAATGGATGAGTTTCTGTATGTAATGCTTTAATCCAATCATCAAGAGCACTCGTCCAAATCCTTTACATATCCTTGCCTCAGTCCCTAACTTAAATCTGGAAATAGTATTTCTCTCCTATCCATAATCCATCCATTGTTCCAAGGTATGGTGATTTTGTTGCAAGTCACAAGATGGAATCATTTGAATATACTGCCTGCTTCCTAATATCCTCCTCTACAATTGGACATTAAATGCACAATAGCTTGTCCCTCCACCATGAACACATAAGAGTTAACATAGTCTCAGTATATGCTACAAATATACATCTTTAGTTTTAAAAAATCACCTTCAATTGAGTGAGTGTGGCAATGACAAAATGCCGGTATCCAGGTACATCTTGGCATGGATTCCCTACTAAAAACCTTCAAAAGCAGAAGAGAAGTGATTATTAAATCCAAAACTTAGATTCAAACTCAATTGGAAATCAAATCGATTGTTCACGGTTCCTTATGTCACTAAAATAATGTTTTGCCAGAAATAAACGAGAACATCCCCAGCCTGCAAGGGATGGGAATGAAACTTGAAACGAAAATAAGGGTTCTTTTTGTAAGTTCTAAAATCTATGCATATATTGCTGACTTACCCAAATCTGGACTGTTGGAGGTAATGCGAGTATATAGCACAGACGAGCTAAGAAACATCACCCCTTCACATGCATTGGTTGACATAGCATAGCATAATTGATCTCTGTTTAACTAATTACCCTGAGATCATGACAAAGTTGCAGATTATGGCCAGATATCTCGCAAGCAGCCAGTAATCAAAAGGACCCTATAATCCTACACAATGAAAGCTCTATCAACATGGCCCAGTTCTCCTGATCGGCATTGAAACCCTTGAAACTTCAGTATGAGAAGATTACAGTAACTGATTTAATGATATTTACCCCAGAGTGAATAGTATGGATATTTGACGCTACAGGAAATGGTGGCAATTGAGATCAACCACCTGCATCAAGATAAATCGAAAAGTGCATCCTAATATTATTGTATAAGAAGATACTAATGGGATCGGTATCTTGTAAGAGGCACAAATCAATCTTTAGTCATTAGAATCACGGGCAGGCTGTTCCCTACGTTACATATTTTTATATATAAGGATGTCGAATTTTGATAAAGAGGAAAGAAAATATAACATTTAAGAAGTTCCAATTTATTCATGGCACTCACAGCATCGTTGACAATTACCAGATGTATTAGCACAAATACTGGAAAATAGACCACTTACAATTCTCGTAAATGCACATTGAGTGACAGTTTTGAAACAGAAAACATTTGGCTTTGATCAACAAAATTCAACGTCAGATCTAGCTTTTCAAGTGATTCACATTGCTCCAATCCCTCAATCTGAAAACCTTTGACAAACAAAATGGCATCACAAAATTGAAATCACCGGGAAATCTGCTTGAATGAAGTGACTAAAGCTTAGAACCATGTAGACAGATTTAACTGAAATGCTAGCAAACTAAACAAAATCATCAAGTCTAACTCATCTGCATCACTAAGGAGTTAAAATCTTACAAAAACAGGGATGCATCTTTAACCAATGTATATTACCTTTGTAATATTATTAAGTGCCAAGTTCAAATACTTCAACTCTTTCAATCGGTGTAGATTTTCTACAAAAAATATATATATAACACAAGAACGTACTTAATGTCAAGTACAAAATTTCATGGATGTATATGATCGACAAAGCAAATAAGTTACCCGAAATGTATAGATTGAGATATTACCAATACGTGGTATGAGATTGTTGGGCATGTAAAGGAATTTCAAGTGCGGACACAACATGCCCAGTGTCTTATCGATCCTATCAAGACTTTCCTCTTGCAAAACAAGTTCCTGCTCAAACCAAACTTTTCAGACATTCGATGCTCTGATGGAGTACAAATCACATACGCCCATCAGTGCTTAATGAAAACTTTGGACAATCCGTAGTCGGTGTTTGCATGTACATACATGAGAGAAATTATAAAGCTACCAGTTTGTGGCTCCTTCTCATTCACAAATGTAATGGACAGATGAAATTAACACTTCAAAGGTCAGGTTTTGTGCTTAAATGTGCAATGTGATGGATAATTGGATGCATCACGTGCAACTAAAATGCTTCTTTTTTTATCATGTTGTCTTCTTCTTTCCTTCGTATTGCATTCACAATTTTCTTCTTGTTTCTAACCCCCCCACACCTGCTTTTTTCTCTCAATATCCTTGTTACCTCCAAATCATAAAGCATTCCATCATTATGTTCCGACCGCCGCTTCAGCATTGCTTCAGTGATAGCGACCATGGCAGCAATGGGTTCGCGGCCAGGAAACAATGGTCAAAGAAAGAGCAAGGAGGGACTGATCGCCTGGGAGCAGGGAAAGAAACAGATTGTCAGCAAAGAAAAGAGTTCCAACACGAGATTATATGTTCTTCTAGAGATTTACCTTAGAAATGAGCAGGGGATTCTTGGTGGGTATTTTCTTTTCAAGAGATTCTTGGTGGGCACTTTTTCTTCTTGCCAAAAAACAGGGAGATTCAAATGCAATGCTAATTTTACAGATCTAACCCTTTCCAAGTCTCAGGTTCAAATCCTGATTTCCACCATCTATGCATTGTATATGTGTATGCATACATACATACATACATACATACATGTCCATTGTCTCATTTTTATGTTGCATGCATTCCAATCACATGTCGGGGTGAGGAGTTCTTCTCGCACATTGTGTTTCGGGGTTTTAGGGTTTAGGGTTTACGATCATCGTATCAGTGAGATCGACTCGATTGCCTGCTCAGTGTTTGTTTGAGTTCCCCGATCATGGGTAAGGTTTTAGGGTTTCGGCTTTAGGATCATCGTATCGTTGAGATCGAATCGATTACGGCTCACTGTCTGTTTGAGTTCCCGATTCTGGGTAACAATGCATGAGCTGGCAAGATGGAAGTAGGAAAGTCCCGATCTATAAAGAGGTTTCGGGTTTCATGCAAGTAGGAAGTAAAGATAGTTTTACACACTACACAGAATTACTACTCGCTCCTTATCGCAGAAGATGTGTGATTAAACTGGTTCTTCTATGTTATATGTTCTCTTAAGCAAAATTAACCCTAATCAAAATGCAATGAAGCAAGCAACGTAAAGCAAGACCTCAAGCACAAGAATGGTATGTTTCGAATGTAAATTACATGCTCACTTTACCATATTACCTACAAAGTCCAAACATAGACAATAGTACATCCATCATTTTAATATGGACCTTCGCATGCTAGCTCTTAATCGAATACACACGTTCAAATCTTTGATCAAAGTCATTTTGGAGCAAATCCTACATCAGCTCATGGTTACCTCAAAGTTCCAGATGTCAATATCATCTAAACATATCAATGATTTATTCACCAACCTCGTACAAGTTCGGTTCAGTGTGCTATACCCCCCTCCTCTTACGCCACGGCTATTTTGCCAATCCACACAACGCATCCCCTACACTTTAATTGGGATGAACCTTGTTACATTGCATAAAACCGATTTATACAATAACAAAAATTCTTCTACATGCCCATCAATCTTGATACGTCCATATGGATCCAAAGTCTGTATATGGTACAAGAGCTCGATGTGCTTACGTACAACTGTGGAAAGTACAGAATAGTTACACCAAAAATCCGTCCGATATGGTTTCAGATACTCACGTCCTCTGGAATAGTCATTTGCAAGACATGTAGGCTGTAGGGAAAAAAAGAAGCTTTGTTAGGATCAATGAGAACACAAATTCGAAACACTTTCATTTGGTGATTAAGTTTTAACAGCATTCCCTAATCAAACTATCTCAAGGAACCGGTTGCTTGCTTGAGAGCCTTTGCAACATAAACAGACAATGTGTTCAAAGCTACAGCCTCAATGATTAAATGTGAAAAATCAAATACAAAAACTTTAGCTCGAAGTAAAGCTCAAAGCACTACTCAATACTTGTAAGCAGTGTTTTTGCTCGTTTGCAATTTATAAAGGAATCGAAAGGAAAAATAAAGGTCTGCAAACAAAATGACTATCACAGAGAAACATAGAGCAAGATGATTGTGAACTGACCTTGTAGACATAGCCGCCATGCCAACAAAGACCGCTGCAACTGCTTTACGATGGCCAGCATATTCAAATGCTAATGGAAGCATTTCATGGAGAGTAATGAAAGCCATTACACCCCCAACTGACATCAAAGAAGAGGATATATAAATTTAATGCATTATGGGGAGCAATGTGACTTCAAACCATAGTTGAACTTTCACACAATGCTCACTCACCTGCACCCAAGAGCCCTTCTAAGATCTCAGTACTCAAGCCACTCGGAAACAAGTAAGCTACAAAAACAGTTCACCGATTTAGGGTTTAGGATCTAGGATTCTTTTTATTTTGCAATGCCTTTAAAGAGAACTGCCACCTCTTCCACTGCACTGTGACAAAATGGCAACAATGTGCTCAAGAGCCCTAAATGTTCTTTAGTACTTGCTAAATTTAAATTATGAGTTCTCATCATACACACAGATACAAACCTGTTGTGCAATTCTTCACTTGCAGATGATGTCTTTATGTATAAAATGCGATTCATTGCATTGTACAGTAGACAGTTATTTCTCACTTAATTACGTTTTTTCATGACTTGTTACTTTCTAGGCATCTTTTATGTTATTTGATTACCTACAAGTATCACACCAAGTGGTTCTGCAAAGCCTGATAGAGAAGCGTACTTGAAAGCCTGCCATTTGCTGGATTAAACAATCAATACAATACCATATCAACAAACCATTCTCTATTTTTTTCCTCTTATAAACGTTAATCGTTAAAAGTCCAGAAATTACCTTTCTGTGGCATAGTAGACAGGTAACGCTACAGCTATACCCTGTATTGTACATATAAAAGAATACTCAGCGGAAGGTATGCTACCCTAACTGATGCTCTCTAGTAAGGGTGGCATGCAATCCCCTAGTTGATCCTCTCTAAAGCTATAACTAAAGAATTCACTAAAGACCGGTTAAGGTTTCAAGTTCAGGGTTAAAGAATTAAAGCCATAACTAAAGGATTCCCTGAGTAGAGAAGGCCGCTCATCTATTATAAGCTTCCTTCTACCCTATAAAATAAATAAGTTTGGAAAGGGCAAAACCAATCGTGGCATACACTAGGAGCTAATAGAGAATGAGAGAAATAAACAAAGAAAATAGCCCACCAAAATGTTTTTTATTATGATGAATCAAAAGAGATAGACATTTACAATGTGAGCCTTTATATGTACACTTCAAATATGACTGTTACAGTAATGGTCATATGCGACTGGTGAGTATTTTGAATACAATAGTCCAACTCATAAAGAGGAGAGATATTTTAAGCTTTGATGTTACAGTTCTAAACATGGAGACCGATAACATTATGCCTAACAGTACTAAAGCTGATAAAACTATAACTGGAAATACTATGGTCCATATCTTTTTATTGATTACGATAAAAAATACTACGGTCTATAACATTATGGTAAAAATACTATGGTTTGTAACACTACAGTCAGAAATACAATGGACTTGGACATTATGGCTGGAAATCTTCAAATACTAGTCTTTGACATTTTGGCTGTAAATATTATAGTTGGCAACATTACAGCATTGGCAATACAACAGCCAATGGCACACCCTACCAGCACCATAGCTCTATGGTTTTCCACTATTTGCCATTAAGTTTTTAACTTTTTATACCAATCTGATGATGGAATGGAAAAGAGATGGACATGGATGTGGCAATGGCACATTGGTGAAACTTTTTTTCTTTCCTTCTTCCCATGCAAGTCCATATACAATCTTACCTCTGGAATATTATGAAGTGCTATTGCCAAAGCTAAGTTGATGCCCACGTGTAAACCCTGCAAAATGCAGCATTAAAATATAGCAGCATTAATCAATGGATTCAAATCCGGAGAGTTACCTTTAATGAGCCAAGGAAGACAGCTATACCCTCTGGAAAATTATGCAGACTGATACCTAGCAAAGCAGAGCATTATCAAAAGCATAAGTTGAATTGGCATGCCAATCATTTCCTTGGAGCTACTTAATAGTATATCAATTTAGAAGTTAATAAAAATAATCATAATAACCGGCATACTCAGCAGTTTTAAATTAGTAGCCCATACTTTGCAAATGTTCTGCCCTGGCTCTATATGTAAGCAGCTAGAATCTAAGCTACTTCATAAAGAGTTTCACTAAATGCGTCCTACAGTAACACCAGCCTGAATTATACCAAAAACATTATGAATTATCAAGATAAAACTAAAAAAATATTAAGCATCATAGTACCAATTGCTGTAACAATGCCACTAAAAAGCACTTGTTTTCGTCTCTTTTTGGTTACATCTGTTTTATAAGAAAAATCATCATCCTTCTTTTCCTGAAAGCGAGGTTAAGCAAAAGTTTTAGCCATGGTTATGTTACAAAAAATTGTCCATTGCATTAATAGAATTGAACGCCATAAAATAGCCACCTGAGCTTGTTTTGAGGCAATAGAAGGCACAATGTTCGGTTCAGGGATGAAGGTGACAATCAAGGCAAAGGCAATAACACCTCCAAAAAACTGCAGAATTTCTATGTCAAACTTTCTACTGTTGTCAATGGAAGCTATATTTGGACATAAATTTCCACGAGCTCACCCAAAGGTTAGCTTTGTAAAAACCAACTGCATTTATTGCATTGTGGGCGAGATCCATAAATGAAATACAAAGCATCAGACCCCCTGCAAATCCCTGTACACAGAATGGAATCAGTAGTAATGGCAATTAAAATACATCTCTTCATACACCTTACCATAGGAGGAAAACCTGGTATATTATCACTACCAAAGAACTACTTTAGAAATCGTATTTTCCCATTGGGCCAGTGCTAACGGCGAGTTATTTATCGCAATCTCTTAACTCTGTATTTGATAGTCCAGGGGGATATCTGATAAGTAATCAGATGGGAGATCACATGTCATTGTGCATGGTGAAGGAGTTGTGCATTGTGTTTCCTTTTAACACAAAACTATCAGTCTACAAGTCATTACACACGAGAAAACAATGCCAACCTAGACGCAAATTCGTTTCAATTTAATGTGTATTTTCCATGTGCGTCCGCATAAAAGTTACGATAATCATCTTCAATGATGGCTCAGAGTATAAGATGCAAATTTGTGTGCTATCAACATGCTCCACGTCTGTGCACATGCCTGCACTAGAAACTTTGGCACGATACTTTCCAAATCATTAATACTACTTTGATATACCTAACAGCACGCATAATTTTTCTTGATCATTATCGATTGGGTTGTTTTAAATTCTTCATTCTCTTCCTGCCTCTAGTGCAATTCAGTAAGCACATATATGATTTTCTCTTCATTCAGTAAGCACATATATGAGAGAGAACAATAATTATTCCAATTGTCTCACGCTATATCTATTGTGCATCTCTGTGTGAATAAGCTCTCCCATGCTACTTGCATGAAGACTTCTGCTGGAAGGTTTAAATGCCATGCTTTCAAGATGCTGATGTTCATGTCCTAATACTCCCACAGAAAGACAAGAAACTACCTCTCCCCCAAAAAAGAAGAAAGATTAGATTATCAAAAGAGCAAGTTCATCACATGAGCTCTTGCAATCAGTTAGCTGCATCTGACAGTCTGACAAGCATCATGTTCCTTGATAGCTCGGAATAAGATATCAAGTAGCTAAATTTTACTTGCGTAGAACAAAGAAAATTTCCGGGCTATTCAGGAGACTTTCCGCTTTAGCAATAAAAAACTTGAAAAAACGAGAGATGAGGAGGAAAGAACCTGTAAAAGTCCAAGATTGTTAAGATTCGGCGAGGGTCGCAGAACAACAAGAAGTGCACCTGCAGAAAATGGAGGAAACAAGTAGAAGAATCCTGTCAGGTGTTGTGAAGGAAAATAAGACGGAATTTAAGGAAAATGGAGAGAACGAGTAGCAGAATTCTGCCAGATGTCGTGAAGGCAAAAAAAAAGGGAATTGAGGAAAATGCAGAACGGAGATAAGCCCGACAGCAAGAATGGAGAAAACGAGTAGCAGAACTCTGTCAGATTTCTGTCTATCTATCCATTTGTCTGTCTGTTTTTTTCCTTGTCCTTCAGCTTAGCAGAGTTATCTGAGCTATTGTCCGTCTATTTCCATCATCTCACTCGGCTACTTGCTTGCGCGGATTGATTTACTTAGCGTCCGCACGGACGAACAGACAGAAACAGACATCCGTAGACATAGGTACAAGTAGATCTTGCAAAATGGAGGGGTTTTTACGACCTGCAGATGTACTGAGACCTCCGATCATGGACAGGGACAGAGCCATGAAGACGTGAGGATTCATGGCGTCCTCGCTGCGTCTCGTTTCTCTGCAGCAGAAGAAACGGAGGAAGAAAGAAAAGAAGGAACGAAGGAAGAAGAAGAAAGGCGACGAAGAAGAAGATGATGATGAAGAAGAAATAGTTTTTTTATTTTATTTTATTTTTTTTATTTTCCTTAATTTATTATTATTATTTAATTATTCTTATTATTTATTGTTTTTCTTTAAAAAAAAATTAATTTTTTTTCTTACTTTATTATTTTTTATTTATTTATTTTTTATTATTATTTATTTGTTTTTTTATTTGTTTGTTTGTAATTTATTCATTCATTTGTTTATTATTTATTTATTTATTTATTTATTTATTTATTTATTTATTTATTTATTTATTTACTTATTTACTTATTTCTTTCTTTTTTAAAACAAAATAAGTAAATAAATAGATTTCATTCTATTTATTTATTTATTTGTTTAGAATGTGCAATGAGTGTTCAAATGTGGATACACACCACAAAAACTCTGATTCCAAGACTATTTGTGTAAACAACGTCGAGGGCATGAACACTGACTGGTTCACGACTTGTGTAGGTCTTCTTCTGATCATCGGTTTTTGTTTTGCTTATTACATGCGTAAGCCGTGCTGTTAACATAGCCTCGATGATTTCTCGTGGTTGGTATCCGAGTGAGCCAAAAAGTTCATCTACTGCTTGTCGCATGCTCGCTGTAATTACCTTGTCAATGAAGATCTCGCTCCTAAAGATGTTCGACTTTGCATACCTTGCCTGATGTTTTTCCACTTCCTTTCTGTCCACAATCCTATGTTTGTGTACATGAGCAGGCATTCTGGAGCTTCAGAGCCTCGAAGCATCAATGACCTCATTGTGGAATGTTGACCTAAACCCCTTGAATCCAGCCTCTCGATATTAGAAGCTTTTATCCGTTTTTTCCTCGGATGATCTTCTCTGCAAAGGTTTGCATGATGTTTTGCTTCCATTCCATTCACAATTTGCATACATGGGCAACCAATTTGAAGCTTCGGGGCCCCAAAGCATCCATGATCTTCATCGTGGAGCATCATGGATAGGAATATACGTGTAGAAACATACCTTTCAATATCATCCATTTTTCTGAGAGAGAGTTGTTTGCTTCCAGCGTGCTCGGATGGCCAACCTCTTCTATTTGGTCAGCCGGCGATTGATTCGGCCGTTCTTCGGGGGTTCTTCCCGATCAAACATCGGCTGATCGAGATCTCGGCAGAAGAACCACACGCAGCACAACTGGAAGCAGCTTGGGAAGAGCGATGCGGAACGCAGATAACAAACAGGAAGCTTTCCGGCGACGCAAACCCGGAACGTGCCGCTGCATGCAACGGAAAGTGCATCGGAGGAGATAATGCAACACAAACAGAGCACATGGGGCAAAACAAGAGGAACAAAATAGAGAGCTGCATAAGTTCCTACACCACAAAAGGGCTATATTTTGGAACTGGGAACACAGAACATAAGCTCCTACACATAAGACTATTTTTGGAAATGACCAAAAGGGAAAGGGCTATTTTTGGAAATGACCAAAGGGGAAAGGGCTATTTTTGGAAATGACCAAAGGGGAAAGGGCTATTTCCGGTAATAACTAAAACCACAGTACACTGCTAGAACAAACAGAGACACTGTCAGAGAGGAGAACAGAAGGAGCGAAGCAGCGGGCAGCGTGCAGCGAATTAGGGTTCGCTCTGCGAAGCGGATTCCGCTCCATCGCCATGGACTCGCAGGCTTTCTTCCTCTCCTTTGCTCAAGATCCTTCGTGGCCTCAACACACCCTGTGGTTCTGCTCCGCTCTTCTCGGCATCCTCGCTTGTAGAACTGTAAGTGGTGAAATGCGGCCCTCTTTCCTTTTGTGGTTCCGTTTTTCTTCATCCGACCTGCGTATTCCTGATGGAATGCGACCTTTCTCTTCGTTCCCTCTTTGCTTCTCACTTTCTCGTGCATGCGTAGCTACTTCTTTCTCTTGTTTTCTCGAAGCATGCCGCATCTTTTTCGTCTTTCTCTACTCTATGATTAGCTAGGGATATCCTTGCATGTCGGCAGCGTAGCTTGCTTTCCGATTTCATGCAGCGTAGCTTGGTCTCCGATTTCTTGGTTTGTTGTACTGTTTTTTGGTTGGTGCTATGCTGCTTTCTGTTCTCTCCTCCATCGTTGCATTGGTCGCTTCTGCTTTGCTCTTCGCGTCTCTTTGCCTTGCTGAACGCTATCGCGATTTTTCTGTTTCAGATTTACAAGGCTATGAGAGTTGTGAGCACATGTATCCCTCAGTATTTGAAGCTCTCAAAATCAGAAAAGATCGAATGGGACAACAGGTTAGTCATATTCATTACTTGATGTCTACTGGAAGCCTGTGCCTCTGAGAGGATTCTTTGGTGTAGTGCTTGAAATGATTACGATAAGCGACGGAGACGCTGAGTTCATATACACGTGTCCTTAATGAATGCGAACAAGGGAGCTTCTATTGGAACATCGTGACATTCAAGCTCTACAATTGTACAAGACAATTTGCTTAATTATGTTTCTATAGAAAGAGATCAAGTAGTGTTTGCAGATTTCTCTCCATGAAATCGTCCCTACAGTATTCTCAAAGGTGAATTTAAGTTCTAAAAAAAACAAATTCAAAAATCACATTTTGAAAGCATATATATGGTCACCACTTGCGTATAACTTTTATGTCACGCCTCCACTCACGAGTGATTAATCCTCTGCTCCTGGACGTTAGCCATCCATCACTATCTTGTTGGTGCAAGTAATAAAACTAATAATCAAACATTTCCATAGTAGAACAAGCATAGTACCTTTGGTTTGCCACAATGCCCTCTTGAAACAGCACAATCGACAATCAACCACCAGATTGCATGGTCAGAATACATGCTAACAGATTGCATGGGGTGATAGTGCCTAATTCGTGATGTTTCTGTCATTGCATCAATTTCAAATCATTATTGGCACATGGTTACACTGGCATTTTCTGATTCCGAGTTCAAGTACAGAAGTAACACTGGAAGATAGGACAAGCAACATGCATTGTATAACTAGAAGTAAACAATATCAACCTCTTTAGAGTCATTGTATGCAGGAAAACCAAATGGACAACCGCACCTAGAGCAATACGTATGCTGTAGAAGCTATAGCATTACGAAACCTACTTTATGTGTGCTGGAAGTATTGAATATTAAATTTCACATTACCATGGGAGAGTCAGTTTTGGAAGTTTTCTCTATGATGTCATCTGTGTATGGAATTGAATGTTTGCAATAATCTTTATTATGATCTTTGCAGGGGATTCTCCACAGCACATTCAATAATGATATCCACAGCTGCAGTATATTTTCTTGTTTTTAGTGAACTTTTCAAAGATGAAAGCGCATATGGTCCTGTGATCCTTCGTAACTCAGCATATTCGAAAATGGTTTTAGGGGTAAGGCTGTGTGTTACACATTTTTTTATGCTTACTGAAAGTATCCATAAAGTTTTTTCAAAGTTGGAGTGCTGTCTTCTTATGAATCTTCTGAAATACGAAGTCAAAAAGATAATACCAAGGGGTAGGGTAGTTCAGTAACCTGTGCAGACTTAGAGATAAATGTTGGTGGGTATGTAAAACTTGAGCTAAACTTCGGTACAGGTTTTCTTCAATTTAACTTTATGCTTCAGAAAATGTCAGCATATGTGTTATTTTAAAGCATACTATTTAAATGGATTCCAGATATCCTTCGGCTACTTCATTTCTGACTTGGCAATGATCTTATGGTTCTATCCAACTTTGGGGGGTAATGAATATGTATGTTTTAAGTGAATCGTACACTTTTCTCATAACGGCCAAAACTATGTTTTTTTTCTCTAATACACAACAAACGGTTACTTGATCTCGGGCACAGGTTATACATCATTTGCTATCTATGTTTTCTATCTCTGTGACTCTGTACAGTGGACAAGGAAACTTCTATGTTTATATGGTGTTTCTCTCCGAGATTACTACACCATTTGTTAACTTGCGATGGTTAGGTTTCTCTCCTGGTCTTGATTGTAAGCTCTTACTATTTTGTTTTCAGTGTTCAAGGTTAAGAAAGGAACGTAAATTAAGCATATCTATGTTTTGCTCTTTAATGAGAATGATGCAGGTATCTTAGTGTTGCGGGAATGAGGGACACACGTTTCTATGTGATAAATGGAATTTTCTTGTTCTTTGGATGGACGGTATGGCTTTTGTACAATGTTTTGAAGTTTGTTGCTTATGCATGGATAAAATATTGCCGTATGTTAGTTTAAAGGCTGATCTGACAAAATTTGGATGAACCAGATGGCGAGAGTTGTACTCTTTATATACTTCTTCATCCATCTCTATGGCCATTATGATCAGGTGTGGTAAAATAAAACAAGAAAGGCCATCTTTTAGTAAAAACAGAAGATTTAGTTAGAGAATAAAATATGTAAGCTCTTTTCTAAAATGTGTGTTTGTGTGTGTGTATATATATAGATGTAGATATAATACATATACATGTATACAAATATAGACATACTAATAAGTAAAGATATGAAGAGGAAACAGGCGTCATTAGAAGTAAGTTGAACATACACATATGTCTTACTCTGTGTGGGGTTCCGGTTTTGGTGACAGGTCAAACTGATGTCAACAGCTGCATTCTATTCTATAATGACGATCCCCCCATGTTTGGCAGTCATGAATCTCGGCTGGTTCTACAAGGTTTCCAAGGGAATGCTAAAAACATTATCCAAGAAAGCGTAATTGTGATATATACATTGCCTTCTTGAAGGAGTCATGATCAATACCTGGCTTTATTAGCAGGCCAAATTCGGCCAAGCAAGCACATGCGCATTACTTTCAAGGATGGAATTCTGTTACAAAGAGAAGGGGAAAATTTTCTCCATTATTAGGATTAGAGAGTGCATTTGCAAAAAAAAAAGCGAATGTGCTACCATACGTCAAGGCACCTTATTCTTTTGCCTGGTTGTAGATAAGATAAAGTTAACCTACATGTAATTCTCTTTTCTGTAGAGGAAGAGATTGACAATCCTCTATCAAACTCTTGATGATATAAGAAAAGCTTCAAGAAACTGCATGAGTCCAATTGGTGTCTATTGATATGGCAACACCAGTTGCATGTCTCACGATTGCCACGATTGAGCACATGTCTTTTGATCTCATGCTCCATTTGATGCAAGGTAGAGGGTGGTCAATCACTCTCTGACTAGCATGGCATTAGTAGTTGGTCTGGAGAGGAGCAGGTAGAGAAAGGTTTTATTCAAGGTGTGTATTTGCAAAGGTTGATGAGTATTCAAAGATTGCAAGGCTTGAGACAACCTTGGAAAGATACAGGGCTGATAGGACTTGTGGCGACATGCAAGACTCAATGATGGTGTTATTGTTTATATCTTGCGGAAGTCAAGCATTTGATGGGGACAGTCTGTACCAGATATCGAAGTTTTGCTAACTCGAACTTGACACCTTTATCTTGATCTCAAGATAGCGATGCATTCAAGCCATCAACTAATTGGCCTCGACTTTTCTGCAACTATCTTACACCAAAAACCCAGTCCTCGGCATCGATCCATCTCGCAATCGAACTACAATGTTTTGACACCTCGATTGCGGAGCGTTCACTTGTAAAGTCGGCGAGCATCGGGAGCCACTCTCTCGGCTTGCACATCTCTCATAGGCACACACAAGGACATAGTTTTGTATGTATGTGTATATGTGGACATACAGACTAAGCCTAACATACACAGACATACATACCCACACATGCACATACATACAAACTAGGCTAGCATGCACATACATATATATCCACGCATGCATATACATACATCCCTGTTGAAATATGTACATAGTTTTATATGTATGTGTGTTTACGCTGGCTACATGCATGCACAACATACATAAATAGCAGGCCTAACATACATATAGACAAGCATACATGCATACGTATGCATGCCATGCATGTGTGTGTGCCTGCCACATACATGCATCGCATGCATCACGTCAAAACACATACAAACGCATGCCCACATGCATGCAGACATGCCCGCATGCATGCATGCACACATGCATGAATGCATGCATTCATACGCACATGCATGAACGCATGAATGCATACATACAGACATACATACATACATACATACATACATACATCCTTGTAGAATAGCTGGCCAAACACATGCACACATGCATGCATGCATACATACATACACCCACACAGACATGCATGAATGCACACATGCACGCACACATACATATGTCAAACACGCATACATACATGCACGAATGTATGCATACATATGTCATGCGCCCATACATACATGCATGAATACATACATACACACGCACAACATACATACATGCATGCACACATTCATCCCTGTAGAATAGGTTCGCTCGGAGGATTCCTGTCTTTCTGCAAGCAAGAGGAGAATTACAGACGCGATGTTCAAGAAGTAAGTGTCTCTGCTTCCGCCTCTCTGTCCGTCTTTCTGTTTGCATTTTTGCGGTCCTTATCTGTCCGAGAGAGGATTTCGGGCTTTGAAATGGATGAGATGAGGGAGAGGTTTTAGCGGGTGCGGTGCTCAACAAAGACAAAGTTTCAAGGTTGGCCCAGACACCGTCATGGATGCTGTCCATTTGCTTCATGCGAGAGAGCCGCTCAATGGTGTCATCTTTCACAGATAAGGAAGACATTTTGATGTCCACTAAAGACACTGATCGTGATTTACGCGTATAGAGCTGGGCCATGGTGGTGGAAAGAGGAGGAGGGGGGGGGGAGATTCGAAAAGGAACTTTAGATTCTCTCTTTCACCTCAAGCTTCCCGATCTCGGGTATCTCTTCACCACATCCATCACCTGAATACCTGAAACTTTTGGCAATCTTTTTTTGGGGAAAAAATCGAGAATTTTGTGCTTTGATGCATAAATGACAAGGCATTGCGACTTTGAAGATCCATGAAGACCACAAAATTTTGAACTCTGTTATATCAGGTCTCGTGCTGCTTCCTGTAAATGTATTGGAGGGAGAGGTGAAAGTGCATATGAACTGATATTCACGAATATGGAAATGTGAACTGATAGGTACACCTCATCTTTGGTCATAATGTTATAAATCACAAGCATTTGTGGTTTCTTTATGGATAAGATCCAGATTTAAGACTTTATTTTAAGAGCACATTCACTATTGAATGATTCGGTTTTTCCGCATTCTTTACAATTGACTTTGGTGTCACATCTTTCCAATTTTAAGATTTCCCAGTTATCAAGATCCTTTATATGGAGGCACATTTGTAACTTCTACATAGACCTGCCGCAAACTTTATGTTTCTGATGATATACCTGGCATTATTGGTTATTTCACAAAAGCTGACGGTGACTTATTTGGAGCTCTGAACATATTGCATTTCCCCCCAGTCTTATTTCGTGAATTCATTTTTCGTGCTGCCCTGAATGGCCAGTAACCTGCATTCAATCTCATTATTACTGCTGCTACAGGTTCAGTCATGAGGAAGTTTCGGGTCAAAATCAAGTGAAGGCCTCTGTGCAAAGGAAAATTCGCCAGAGCATTGCTGGGGAGGTGTGCATAATTTTTCTGCTATTTTAAATTGTGTATGCATCTCTGATTTGGATGTTCAAGGAAAGTTCCGGTAGAGCTATGAGCCATCATACAACATATGGTTATGTTGGGGAAGCCTGCTTTTATGCTTAGCACAAACCTTTTCTGAATCTGGCTTTGCACTGCATCTTGATATCTCGTGGACTTAGTACACTATGTTGTAGAAAATATTATCATAGTACTATTCCAGTTTAAAATGATAAGGACATCGTTCTTGATACTTGCTACGAAAGACCTGATGTAGTTTGGGAAGGTGCATTTTGTTGGTTTTATTATTTCTCATGTGTATTTGATCTACATTCACAAAAATTTTCATGCTAGTATCCGGATTTGGAGCCAATACTTGATGATATACTGCCGAAGAAGTCACCACTAATTGTTGCGAAGTGGTAATAAAGCTTGTTATATATTGTTACTAGTTTTTTGATATTGAGTTGGTATGAGAAGATAATTTAACATAACTGGGATGGTTTTTCTTTGGAGCCACATGAAAGTTTATTCATCTGTTTTTGGGCAGTCAGAACCATGTTAACCTAGTGGTAGTAAACAATGTGCCACTGTTTTTCAATATTCGAGATGGACCCTACATGCCAACCTTACGGCTCTTGCACCAATGTAAGTCCAGTTGATGCATTTTCATATGATTCTAATAGAACTCCCCCATCAATATCTCTATGATAGGACATCTCTTGTAGATCCGACAATAATGAAGATGTTTCAAGTTGATAGAGGAGCGATCAAATTTGTACTTTCTGGTGCAAATATTATGTGCCCTGGCTTGACATCCCCAGGAGGTTCTTTGGATGAGAGTGTAGAAGCCGAATCACCTGTGGTAAGATCATATTCTTTCGAAAGAACAAAAATCCCATCAGATTTTTACCTTTTAGATCGTAGGTTTTTGCTGCATTTTGGCCTTTTATTTTGTACTTTTGACAAAATTAGATTTTTAGCTGGGCATAGCCGTGATGTCCTAGTGTGTTGTTCTCAAATCATCAAGAAGCATTAGGTTCACAAGCTATTCTTGTGATTTTTTCAATAAAGCACTGATGAATTAAGTTATATTGAAACAAATTGGTAATCACTAATGTGATTTATATAGTCTTCAAAATGTTGATATCTCTGAGCAGAGTATTTTGAAGGCATTTACTGTTATCTCATGACATAGATAATTTGACTAAATGAATCATTCATGGACGATTATATTGTAAATTCTAGAAAAAACTACAGTTAAAAAAATGTCTATAAACATCTGCCGCTGTAAACAAATGTCAAGGGGAAGAGTAATGAATCCTCAAATACAAAGTTATGTTTTCTTGGATCATTATATTAATTAAGATGATTCCCTGATACTGTGATATAGACCAGATAGAATCCATATGGATAGACTTGTAGGTTCATAGTGGGTCGGCATCTCCATGTATACTGAATATTTAGATCATCGTGAAACGAATTCTGAGCTCGTTTTCTTGGTGATTCACAAGATCTTGTCTCTAGGATCTCAAAATCGGAGAATCATCTTGACTGCTATGGACTCATAGTAGTATTGAACAATGAAACTCAGTAACTTGCATGGTCTTTAACCATATTTGAATGACAATCTAGTCCAGAATCAGATAGGGTGAATCCTATACGTCCATGGGAAAGGTATATCTTTTTGTTGTTCCTATAGTTTGTAGTCACATAGTCATTTTTGAAACATCTTGGAATTGTTATTCACGTTTTAGCCTATCTCTTCTTGCAATAATGTTCATCACATACAAACAAGAAGCTAGAAAATACTGTGATTTGTCCAACAGTTGTTGCTATTTGCGGTGTCTAGTACATATCAAGCATAATCCTATTCCTTCTGGCGGGTTATACTTATCATTTACTAGCAGAAAGCAGGATAATACTTCGATTTAACCAAGTAACTCGGGTTTATAGCAAGTCTGGATTCCATACCCTCAATGTCCTGTGAATGCAGAAATAGGCTCTTCCAAAAGTCACATGGTATAGTGGACCTATTATATCTGGTATCTTCTGCCATTTTGTACAACGGAGTTTTTGCTAAAGATATGTTTTAACATCTTAAACAAGGTGAAATGCATTCGGGACCAAAAAACAGATATTGACCCTAATTTGCTGCATGTATACAGTGTATTATGGCTGAAGGCAAACAACATGCTGTAGCGATTGGCTTCACCAAACTCTCTGCCAAGGACATGTAAGAAAACAAGAGATAAAAAATCATCTATATCTAAATGCACATGTATGGGTTTTGGTATTATTGAGAAAACAAATTCAATGTGAGTCTGCCATGTAGCACCACCATAGATAATTGAGTAGAGATTCTATTCAAATGTGTTCACAAAAAAAGCACGTTCATGCACAATGATATATTTAACTGTTTGGTTGTGCAGAAAGTCTATCAATAAAGGAATAGCCATTGAAAACTTGCATTATCTCAACGATGGTTTATGGAAGGTACATAACAAGTCCCTCTTTGATCACTGGTACTATCAATCTCCTTTTGGTATATATACAGCCATTGTGTTGTGTATAGTTGTTTGTTGATTATACACTTCATGATTAAGCACATAAGTGCTTAACACACTTCATTGAGTTCTGTAGTTACTGATATATGCAAAGTATATTCTATACATATATTGATATTCTATACAATTATTGATTAAGTACATGACATCAAAAAGTAGAATTTATAATGTTGGCTTCAAACGCCTTAAAAGTCCTCTTGGTACTAGAAACTGATCAATGAACACTTTAATAAGTATATTTTGTACGGTTGTTGATATACAGCAAAATGCATTCTGATTGAGGCTGAGAAGCATCCTAAGAAGCATATATTTTTCATGTATGCCATCATATGTTTAAGTGAATAAACATACATTCCATTGACACAATGCAGACGACTACGCTAAATTGAAGGATCGTGGATATCACAGTTGACAAAAGCCTTCGACATATGATGTGGTGTCGTATAATCTTTGAGTATTTAGAGACAAATTTTGTGGCTCAGGGCACTTTCATAAGAACAGTAAGACTTTTGATGATGGGATGTACAGATGCTGTTGTCTATGAGTGTAAATGTGACGTGTTCACGCTGTTTCACATTCAAAGAAAGAACATTAACCTTAGAGACGTGATAAAAGGTAAGAACTCTACACTGAGGAGTTTTAAAAGTCATTTTGTAATGTATGATTAGTTTTCTATACCAGACAAGTGAGGCAAAATTCCAAGCGTTATCTTGTTTGTTTGTAGTCTCAGGGTATCATCTGTAGTACATCTGTGGGCATGCTCTTATGCATTTGCGTACAACCAATACGAGTATCATATATTTTAACTGAATGTGCCATTTAGTCTATTTACTCCTATTGCTTTGATATGTCAGAACTACTCCTGGATCTTGTTCAATGCTTTCTTTATGCATCTTCATCGGAATCAATGTTTTGCAAAAGGAACTCTAGTGTATGGTGACATAAAATTGAAAAGTTAAAAACATGAGTAGGTTGCTATATTGAAATACAATGAAATAACATTGCCATCATACCAGGAAATTCAGGTTTTGTTATCTTTCACGTCATTTATTCACCACAAATGGGACGATGAGCAAGCTAAACAGGGAAGATTTGGTTATTTACCCAAATAGAATTATGTGTTGTGACATTTTGGGTATTCATAGCTATGGTTATCTTTGGAGACAGTTCAGTCTGGCAGGTCTCAAAATTAGAGAGCAGTTTTTCATAGATTGTATTTGGTGGCATAATTAAGAGTAGAATACAATTGAAGAAGCCGTTGCATAGGCTCAATATTTGTTTGGATACCACAAGAATGGCAAATGAAGCAAGGTTCCTGTATATGAAGATTACTTGGTACATGTTTGAAAAGCTTCTTTCACTCACTGAAAGGATGGTTTAGGGTATGGATTGGAACACCAGAAGATGAAACAACTCATACAACCAAGATGGACTATACATTATATGATCTTTTCAAAGCTGTGATGATATCTATGCTCTATGTTTGATGATCTTTCTGATAGACGTCGATGTTATCAATCATTGTATAATGCTTTGCGGGCATGTTAGATGTTTGGATTGTGTCGAAGGACTGGGTTTAGGGTCCTGAAGCTTTTCTAAATGCTTCTAACTGGTGTGCTCCTAATCGTGTTTAAAATGGTAATTGATCGTCATTAGTCGGATCTGTTGAAGGTGTTCTAGTCGCTCATTAATGCGTCAAAATGACCATCATCTTTTGGGATTGAAGCCAAGCTTTTAAGGCATATAATCGAATTCATAAAGCGAGAAGCAACATCACGACAACACTAGGAAAAGATTGAGCTAGCGAATTTTGCAATGGCTTGGTACGATCGCGACAGGCTTGAATCCCGCGCCTAATCCAATGGAGTACTTGCATGATTACAAACCTAAGCTGGTCAATTGGCCAACATCAATGCCAAATGAGATTGAAGGCAATCCAGATTGTGTCAATGTTTCTTTTGGGGTGAAGAGGTGAATGGATCGAGATTTGAAGTCATACTAACCGGTTGAAGGTATTAATGATGTAGCTAAGACATACACCAAGATAGAGTGTAAGCATTTTCGATGATAAAGGTAAACTTTGGTTTACACTTGCGGTTGCATGTGTCTACGGAGAGACGTGATCATTCGTCGAGTGTGTAAAGAATGGGAGTGGGTACCCAATGTTGGTTGGCCTGAATCAAGATCATCAATCCGCCGACGGATTATAGTTTCTCAACGTTTTTCCCAAAACAAATTCTATCGCTGAATGGCTACTCGGGATAAGATTGGATTCGGTCAGTTGGGTATAGAACAGATCCAATCTGTTGCTAGGTCGAGAGCTAATCGACCTACTAAACATGCTTAGAGCTAGCTGGCTGCTTGAATCCGATGGTTGGTCAGGATCACATTGATTCAGTCTGTTGGGTACAGAACAAATCCAATTTGATGTTGGGTTTGAGAGGTGATCAATCAACATGCTCAACACAGAGCTTTATCTGACGTTTACGATGCAGACCTGATTCACTCCAGTTGGACACGGAACCAATTTGACCGGTTGCACACGGAGCTGATTTGGCCGGCTGGAACATACGACTCCATTCTACCGACCGTAGATTGCGACTAGCTGGGCATGGAACCAGCGATTCGACGAGCTAGGACAGAGAGCCGATTCGGCCATAAAAACCCTAAACCCTTGCGTATCGGACATGGAACCGATTCGACGAGCTAGGACAAAGAGCTGATTCAGCCATAAAGCCCGGTCGTGGCCTGCTTGCCGATTCGGGCAGCTATCGGGCATGGAACCACCGATTCAGTGTGAGCTAGGGAATCGAGAGCTGATTCAGCCATAAAAAAACCCGATTGCGGGCCTATCAGGAATGGAAGCACCGATTCAGCGAGCTGGGAACAGAGAGAGCTGATTCGGCCGTAAAAAAACCCCCCCCGACTGCAGCCAACTCGCCGATTCAAGCAGCGATCAAACATGGAAGCGGCGATAGGTCGGATCGAGATCGAGATCGGATCCGATTCAACGAGCAGATTGTTGGGCTTGGATCGAGATCGATATCTGTGATCGATATTTCTGATCGAGACTGAGATCGATATTTGAGATCGAGACCAAGATTGGATCAGTTTTACAGTACTGGGATGAAACACAAAGAAAGCTGAATTGAACTGAACTGAACTGCGCCTTCAGAAATCGCCCACGAAAATTACACTGTGAAGCAGGGGTATTTGGGCAATTTAGTTAAACTTTGCTGAAACCCCAAAATCAGAAGCAGAAGAAGAAGAAGAAGAAGAAGAAGAAGAAAGAAGCAGAAGAAGAAGAAGAAGAAGAAGAAGAAGAAAGAAGCAGAAGAAGACTCATCACCATAGCCAAGCTCTGAACAGATCTTCATCACCATCTTCTCCTCCATTTCCTCCTTCCTCCTCCTCCTCCTCCTCCTCTTCTTCCTCCTCTTTCTCTCTTCGCTCACACGCAAAATCCTCTCCCTCTTCCTCTCTTCCTCCTCCTTTTTCTTCCTCTTTCAGATGAAGAAAGATCGGTTTCTTCTCCCTCTCCTTCTCGATCCCCCCTGCTGCGTGCAGAAGCTGATTCCCCCCCACACCCATGCCGTTTGATGTTCTTCAGAGTCCAGGAGCGAGAAACGGCGGTCTCTTCCCCCAAATGAATGTCTAGATCCTTTTCTTCAGGATACGTACTGCGGTAAAAGGCAGGTTTGAAGAGAGAAAAAGGGAATCTTTCATATGGATCGGCCCTTCTACCGCAGCGCTGCGCAAGGAAAGAAGGAGAATTCGGGAAGTTTGCATTCGCAAGGCGGTGGGAAGGGGGCGAAGAAGAGCTCATCCATGGACTGGTTGCTGTATAAGAGATGCGCCGGCCAAGGGAAGGAAGAGACTTGTGAGGGAGTCTATAATCAGATGGAATCAAGAGATAACGGAAGCAACGAGGATGATGATGATGAAGACGGTGATGGTGTTGTTGATGATGATGATGATGTTGATGATGGCGGCGATGACAGTGGTGGTAGTAATGGAGATGAGAGTGATGAGTGTCAGGATAAAGAGGGGGGAATATATGGGCTTGGATCGGATCAGATCATTGCGATCCTTGAGTATCTTCCTGTCACTTCAGTGATTGCGTTCGGCATGACTTCTAGAAGGTTCCGAGCAATCGCAAACTCTGACACTGTATGGTCTCTTATCTGCAGAAGAGAGTGGGGTAGCAAAACAGTTGATTCATGGCCTTACCTCGGAGTTAACACGACTGGATTCAGATGGAAAGAACTGTACAGGAAGATGCAAGCCCTCGGATCTATAACATGGCACCGGCTTCATCAAGGGGATACTCTCCCATTGCCTCGAGCTTCTCATTCCATGGCAACACTCTCGAACAGCTTCGTTATCTTTGGAGGTGGACAAGATGGAGGTAAAAAAGTTCAGCCATAAAAAAGTTTTCTTTCTCTTCCTCGTTTTCTTTTCTACTTGTGTCGTGAGTTTGCAATATCCTAAAAGTAGAAAATCAGAGATACAAACTATCATGCAATTGAAGCTATGATTGTATTATTTTATTACGTTTGGTGAGTCATGAAATCATAAATACAATTCTAGTATTCTTAAGCATAAACCATAATTTGTAGATACAGCCATGAAATTGTAGGTATGATTGTATTAGGTTAGTTCATTTATACTCCTGAAATTAGTCTGGTTAAACTTGAACTATAAATTGTAGATATAGTATAATTGAAATTAGCCTGATTAAATTTGAACCACAGATCATAGAAGATACATCGTGAAATTGTAGGTACAATCATATTAGTTCATTTGAATTGACAAGTCTTGAAATTTCAGTTACCTTTGTCATTCTTGAAATTAGTTTGGTTAAGCTTGAAGGGTAAATTGTTGATACAATCATGAATTTGAGGTATGACCATATTGCCTTACTTCATTCGGTGAGCCAGGATTCATTGATATGATGGTTATAATTGAAATTCGGATGGTTAAACTTGAACCATCAATCATAGATAAAATCGTGTGATTGTAGTTATGAGCATATTATGTCATTTGACTTAGTCATGAAATTGTAGATATGGTTGTTATACGTGAAACTTAGTCTGGTTAAAATTAGAACATAAATCTATATACTTGTGAGTGTGCTCATATTAGCTCATTTAAATTCATGAGTTGTAAAATCAGTTGGTTATAATTGAAATCAGTCTGGTTGAACTCGAAACATAAAGAGTAGATGCAATTGTGCATTTGTGTGAATGATCATATTAGCTCATTTAACTTGGTGATCATGAAAACATAGGTGAAAATGTTTTACTTGAAACTATTATGATTAAACTTGAACTCTAACTTGTAGACACAATCATGAAACTACGGATATGACCTTATTTCATGTGGCAAGTCATGAAATTATATGTAGGATTTTTAGACTTGAAATGAGTGTGGTTAAACTTGAACCATGAATCATAGCTTCCTTCACTTGTTTGTGTGTTTGAGTTTGTATGGATTTATGTTCATGCACCATTCCAATATATTTGCCACCTATATCATTTACCTATTTGACATATGTTGCTGCATTTGGAAATGGAGTCAAGGCACACCATACATTTACAAATCAAATCATTTTCACGGTATGTAGAGATTGTTTTTTTCTGGCTAGAGGTATACCTACACACCTATATGCAAAGGAAGGCTTTGTGCTTATCTACAATGCAGCTTTAGCGTTACGTTTTCATACATACACATGTATGTACATACTGACTCATGCACATTCTCAAATACATACACATTTTATGTACATAGTGACACATACACACACACACACAGATCCATATACAAATTAGTGCATAAATATACATATACAACCTATGCATGAACATATGCATACATTTACATGAGAAATCATGGATACGTTTTTATGCCCCAATGATACACAGGATAGCAAACTTATACACATACATTACAAACACTATCTTACATATATCATTTATTCAATCTGGCCTCCTAATCTCTATGTATGCCCATAGTCAATGGTGTAATTCAAATAAGACAAATCATAGACCCTAACTTCACCATAGAAAACTACAATATAGACAAACATATGCATACTTATTTATACATGTTGTATACACACTTATACCACCACAATCTAACACAATGTAAAAGAAATATTGCAGCTACTGCTGATGCAAAGAAAATGTGAAGCTAAGTATCACGAACATTTTATACTATAGGTTTATGAACTGTAAAACTTTCAAAGTAGGTAGAGGTAGGTTCATTTGTTTTGAGAGGAAATAGTTAAATTTTCTTCATCTTTGCGGGCCACTGTCATGCATTGTTTGAGAGGGAAGTTTGCTGTTTGTTTTTTTCTATTGCATTTAAGAACAATCTCAGAGCTTCAGGCAAGAGTGTGCACCATCCTTAATGATCAAGCATAGTCTGGGTATGTTGTTATTTACAGGGAAGTTATTTATCATACCCAGGAAGCTTTCTGGAGCTAGCTGAATACTTCTGTCTATATTTTTCTCGTGTAATTTTTTTTATGTCTGCTTTTGTTTGGATCTTCATCACATCTATTGTGTTACATGGCATGGGAATCGTGATGGTATACCATTTTGTCAATGGCATTGAATGGAAAGTGTGTGAGATACTCTGTAGAGACAAATTCATTATCGGAATGTGTATGAGATACTCTTTTTATGTGTATTTGAAATGATATGCTACATACAGGTCGTCACTTGGATGATACATGGGCAGCCCCAGTACCGACTGATGTTTCTGAGAACATTTCGTGGCAGCAAATTAGCTTGGGCATTCCAGGAGGCCGTTTTGGGCAAAGTTGCATCGTCTTTGAGGACACGCTTGTGCTCTTTGGGGGCATAAACGATAACGGATTCCGGCAAAATGACACGTGGATCAACAAGGAGATTGGTGGGAGCATCTCTTTGTGGCAGCCCTTGGAGGTAGCTGCCTCACCTTGCCCACGAGGTGCTCATGCAGGTAGCTATGCTGGAGATGGCAAAGTTGCCATTTTTGGAGGAATCGGATCTGATGGTGTCAGGCTCAATGACACTTGGCTGCTTGATCTTTCCCAGAAACCATTGCCCACCTGGCACAAGGTCAATACATCCGTCTCGCCCCCTGCTCGCTCGGGCCATACCCTCACTTGGATTGGTGGGCAAAGGATGATCCTCTTTGGTGGCCGGGGCACCCGATTCGAGGTCCTGAATGATGTATGGCTCCTCGAGATACTTGGAGAAACAGGGGAATGGGTGGAGTTGAGAGCTTCTGAACTACACCCGAAGCATGAGGTCCCATTACCACGGGCAGGGCACTCGGCCACTCTCATCTTTGGCGGTCGAGTGCTCATATACGGAGGGGAAGATGCAAAGAGATGCCGCAAAGGGGATGTATGGGTGCTTGAGCCGAGTGCAGGGGTGCCCGTTGGAGGCAACATATCGTCAGGTTGGTATTGGCTCAATCACAAGCAAAACCTCGCGATTGGTAACAAGGATAGGAAGTTTTGGAAGAAGTTGAAGCAATGGGGCCAAGTACCATGCAGGAGGTCGTTTCATGGTGCCAGCTCTTTGCCCTCAGGGCATGGTGTGCTTGTATTCGGTGGTATGGTTGATGGAGAGCTGATGCCCACATCTTCAGCTGGCCTTGCATTCAACAACGATTTGTTTCTACTGCAATTGGCACCGTAACATCATCAGATCCCGCTGGTACAACCATGTTTGCAATTCTCTCATTAGGTAGACAGTACTCTTGGTTGACTGTTGCAGGAGACATCGAGAAACCATGATACTGACCGATTGATTACCATTCGATGGACCTTGATGCAAATCAGATTTGTTGCTAGGAAAGAAGGGAAAAATGCCCCGTTGGATATCTTGAAGTGGTAGCATATCAAAGAATGTACCTTGTATCGTCCTGGTTGAGACGAAGGATGGTCCTTCACAGTTATTTCATGTATATTGGATAAATATGGGTGAGCACAAGAGGGGTTTGCTTGGTGATGCATTGTTGAAGAAGGGAATTGAAATGACAGGCAGTGTTTAGCCGTGAAAGATGCTGGCACAGTTTTTTGATGCTTTTTATGGAGTTCTAACTGCAAAGAAGGGAGAGCTCTTTTATAACCAGCTATACAGCACAGAATCAATGTCAGTTTGCAAATATGAATTGGCCTTGGAGGGTCTAGAAGTGTTGGTTATCCGACCGATGCGCGTCAACTGATTCACATTTGGATCTTCTTTTAGAAGCTGTCAGTTCATGGAGCTCTGTTTACATGTGTAAATGTCAGCACAAAAGTCAATGACCAAGCCTTTGGAAAGTAAATCCTGATGCAATGATCTCTTCGACTACAAGGAACTCATTTGCTCGTGTTTTGGGTGGAGATGTAGACAATGCCGCGGTGGGAATGTCTGATGTTCTTGCTATTGAATTGCTTGGACTTTGGTTGTCGACAAGGTAACCAAATATTTCATGTGACGTGGCAAACGCCGCTGAAACGCAGTTGGCCATCGCTCATTGTAGAATTGAACGTCTTCAGTTTATTGTCCTTGTGAAGTAACTGGTTTTCAACTCACTGTGAGGTTAGGGAAACCTATAAATACAACTGTTTTGTGGTCAGGTATATGGCCTTCAAGCTTGTAATATACCCCTGTTAAGAAAGAAATATGCTCTTTGAGATATCGCCGTGTTCCCGAGTATGTAGCATCTTCAACATATCCCTGCTTAGTCCTTGAGCATTTCATGAGCTTTCGTTGCCTGATCATTTGAAGTTATCAGAGTAATCTTGTCGATTCGAGTTCAGAGTCTTGATTGCATGAGTTCGACACAACTGCTTGAGGTCGATTTGCATCTAGCAGGATTTCGCCTACTGAAGTGAGGCATGAGAGAAAGCTTGCCTTTCTCGGGTTGAGATCGGGAAGTGTCGGTATTTAGCGGATGTGCAAACAAATGCATAGTCAATCGAGGCCAGATGAGTCGAACGCATGGTCTCTTAGGGGATTCATTCATCCACGAAGTCAGTTCGGAAACAGCTGATGATGTCATATGCGTCGTATGCAAGTATTTCTGGCTTGTACAAAAGATTGTTAAGCATGGACCAATGGTAACTAAGAGGACTCACGAGACACATTGTTTGCGCTCGAAACCCTAAACCCTAAACCCTGAACCCTTCATAAACTCTTAAACCCTAAACCTTTAAAATCTTTAACCCCAAACCCTTAAACCCTTAAACTCTTAAAGCCTTGACCCTATAACCCTATAACCCTGAAAACCTTAAAAACCATAGGCCCTAAAGCCTAGAACAGAAACAAATTGGATAAGACATGCCCATAGTCATTAGCAACTTAGATAGATTATATAGCGAGTTGCACGAGGACATCACAACTCCCTAAAACCCTTAACCCTAAAACCCTGCCCATAACCCCTTAATCCCTAAACCCTAAATCCTTAATCCCTAAACCCTAAACCCTTAATCCCTAAACCCTAAACCCTAAACCTTTAATCCCTAAATTCTAAACCCGAAACCCTTAAAATCCCTAAATTCTAAACCCTAAACCCTTAAAATCCCTAAATTCTAAACCCTAAACCCTTAAAATCCCTAAATCCTAAACCCTAAACCCTTAATTCCTAAAGTCTAAACCCTAAACAAACCCTGATTCAGGCTCAAAACAAACGAATTGTTTGATTGTGTCCAGACAAATGGGTGTGAAATGGAGATCGAAGTCTAGGGTTTTGTTGAATACACAGAAGCCCCTCTTTATCCCAAACCCTAAACCCTAAACCCTAAACCCTAAACAAACCCCGATTCATGCTCAAAACAAATGAATCGTCCAGTTGTGTCCGGACAAAAGGGGCAGGTGTGAAACAGGGATCGAAATCTAGGGTTTTGTTGAATACGCAGAAGCCCCTCGTTATCCCTACCTTACGCGAGGAGCAGCCTTAAACCCTAAACCCTAAACCCTAAACCCTAAACCCTTAATCCCTTATTCCCCAGATGAGTCGAACGCATGGTCTCTTAGGGGATTCATTCATCCACGAAGTCAGTTCGGAAACAGCTGATGATGTCATATGCGTCGTATGCAAGTATTTCTGGCTTGTACAAAAGATTGTTAAGCATGGACCAATGGTAACTAAGAGGACTCACGAGACACATTGTTTGCGCTCGAAACCCTAAACCCTAAACCCTGAACCCTTCATAAACTCTTAAACCCTAAACCTTTAAAATCTTTAACCCCAAACCCTTAAACCCTTAAACTCTTAAAGCCTTGACCCTATAACCCTATAACCCTGAAAACCTTAAAAACCATAGGCCCTAAAGCCTAGAACAGAAACAAATTGGATAAGACATGCCCATAGTCATTAGCAACTTAGATAGATTATATAGCGAGTTGCACGAGGACATCACAACTCCCTAAAACCCTTAACCCTAAAACCCTGCCCATAACCCCTTAATCCCTAAACCCTAAATCCTTAATCCCTAAACCCTAAACCCTTAATCCCTAAACCCTAAACCCTAAACCTTTAATCCCTAAATTCTAAACCCGAAACCCTTAAAATCCCTAAATTCTAAACCCTAAACCCTTAAAATCCCTAAATTCTAAACCCTAAACCCTTAAAATCCCTAAATCCTAAACCCTAAACCCTTAATTCCTAAAGTCTAAACCCTAAACAAACCCTGATTCAGGCTCAAAACAAACGAATTGTTTGATTGTGTCCAGACAAATGGGTGTGAAATGGAGATCGAAGTCTAGGGTTTTGTTGAATACACAGAAGCCCCTCTTTATCCCAAACCCTAAACCCTAAACCCTAAACCCTAAACAAACCCCGATTCATGCTCAAAACAAATGAATCGTCCAGTTGTGTCCGGACAAAAGGGGCAGGTGTGAAACAGGGATCGAAATCTAGGGTTTTGTTGAATACGCAGAAGCCCCTCGTTATCCCTACCTTACGCGAGGAGCAGCCTTAAACCCTAAACCCTAAACCCTAAACCCTAAACCCTTAATCCCTTATTCCCCAAATCCTAAACCCTAAATCCTAAACCCTAAACAAACCCTGATTCAGGCTCAAAACAAGCGAATCGTTTGGTTGTGTCCGGACAAAAGGGGCAGGTGTGAAACGGGGATCGAAATCTAGGGTTTTGTTGAACACGCAGAAGCCCCTCTTTATCCTTCTCTTTCGCGATCTGCAGCTGCTGCTCCTTCTGCTGTTGCTGCTTCTCCTGCTGCTGCCGCGCGCGCCTTCATCGTGAGCTCCGTGGACATCAGCTATGGCGGTCGGGTAAGCTCCTCTCCCCTCCCTTTCTCTCTCTCTCTCTCTATGTATCTTTTCCCGTTCGTCTCGCTCTCTCTCGTTCCCTCTTTCTTCCATTTTGTATGACTCGCTTTTCTCCATACCAATCGGGAACAGTTCGTCCGTTGCGCGGGGCTTCGTTTCCTGTCCTTCTCCTTTTCCATCTCCCTCTCTCGCGCTCTCTCTCTCTCTCTCACTGATACGTTTTATGGCTATTTGCTCCTTGCAGTAAGAACAAGCGAATTTCGAAGGGAAAGAAGGGAGGCAAGAAGAAAATGTGAGTTGCTTCTCTCAGCTACCCCCTGATTTTGTCGTCTGTTTTCTCCTCTCGAGGGATTAATTTATACTGTTTCCTGTGTAGCATGCCCCTCAATAACTGAATCGAGTTTGTAGGTTCGATACATTTCCAGCGTTGACTATTCCCAGTTATACTCAGCTTTGATTTGTCCGCGCATGATCAGCTTGAATGCACACTTTTTTTAGACAGTTTTCTTTTTGATGATTTGATCCAATGATATGATGCTGTTGCGGCCATGAAGGCCTTATTTTTGAGCTCAATTTCTTTGGATCACACTCTAAGAACTTTTTATGCTCGAGTAATCTGGGCATGCTAATTATATATGTACCTCACCCAGGGCAAGGCGTTCCTAGATTTCTGATTCATTGTTAGCAATCTAGTCGTTTCAGACTACATTTTAATGTCTTCACTGTTCAGAATTTGTAGCATACTGAGCTAATAGTAGTGTCTGGCCGATTATTTGGCTGCAGTGTTGATCCTTTCTCGAAGAAAGATTGGTATGATATCAAGGCTCCCTCCATATTCAATCAAAGGTCTGTTGGCAAGACACTTGTGACCAGAACACAGGGTACCAAGGTCAGTGTTTCACACTAAAAATCTTTGTATGTTTTTTGTTACCTGTATCTGCGTAGAGTCAATGAACATAAATAAATCTGTCAATCGAGAGTGCCTTTCAGTTATGGAGTCGAACTTCTTTTTAGCGTAGTTATACATACTAGGAATCAAAGAATTCACTCGAAAATGTCTTTCAGCAACTACTTCGGAAATAATGATGGAGGGTTAATGCTGGTTTCATGGAATTTTTATAACGGGTTGGTTCATATTATGAAGAATTAAACTTCTGATTAGCTTAGTTATACTGGGAATCGAAGAATTTTCACTTGAAATTTTCTTCAGCAACTACTTTTGAAGAATGATGGAGGTTTTATGCTGATTTCTTGAATGTTATTGTATTTGGTTCAATTAACTCCTGGAATTTCACTGGCATGAACTTTCGTCGAGTCTTACCATTGGTTGGTTATTCTCCTGCCACTTCACCTCTATAGTCACCTGAGTATAACAAGGAGAATTTTTGAGGCATGCATAACGGCAAGCCTGCTAGATTGATATACTTTTGCATATCCATTTATTATATTGCAGAGGCTCGACAGCTCAACTGTTGCACATACATGTGTGGGTATTTCTGGTTTACATGAATTCAATATTATCTTTTACAGATTGCCGCAGATGGGCTGAAAGGACGAGTATTCGAATGCTCCCTTGCTGATCTTCAACAGGATGAAGATCAGGCAGCTCGCAAGATTAAGCTTCGGGCTGAAGATGTTCAAGGAAAGAATGTATTGACCAATTTCTGGGTAAGAATCAGCATATCATTGCCAGTAAGAAGGGTACTGTACTTTTGTTTATGTGATATGTTCAAAAAGTTTGGGATGGGCGCAAAAATGAACCTTTATTTTTCTGTTTATGTGATATGTTCAAAAAGTTTTGGATGGGCGCTAAAATGAACCTTTATTTTTAAGTTTTCTGCATCAAAGACTCTCTAAATGTAATGGATTCTATGATAACTTTGAGTTTTTCATGTATAGTGTTTTCTATAATTAATATTTGTCTCTAGTAGGCTTTTTTGACAAGATTTAATTTGGCGTCTGTTTATCCCCATTGAACCATAAATATTTTGAAAATTTAGGGCATGGACTTCACTACAGATCGGTTGCGATCGCTTGTTCGCAAATGGCAGACTCTGATAGAAGCTCATGTTGATGTGAAGACAACTGATAACTATACACTAAGACTGTTCTGCATTGCTTTTACAAAGAAGCGTCCTAACCAAATCAAGAAAACCTGTTATGCACAGAGCAGTCAAATTCGTCAGGTAAGGTGTACGCATGACTAAATCCATTTTCTAGTTGTATTTCGTATATCTATACCATTTTAACCATTTAATTCTTGTTTTTGATTAGTGTATGAACACTAACCATTTAATCACATTTACAGATCAGAAGAAAAATGACTGAAATCATGATCAAAGAGTCTCAATCCTGTGATTTAAAGGAGTTGGTGGCCAAGTTCATCCCTGAGAGTATTGGAAAAGAGATTGAGAAAGCGACTGCAGGGATTTATCCATTGCAAAACACGCTTATCAGGAAAGTGAAGATACTGAAGGCACCGAAATTCGATCTTGGAAAGCTGATGGAGGTTAGTACTTTTTTCTGGATCAATGCTATACAAAGAACTCGTATGAGATTGGGTGGATGAAGTTCTATGTAAAGGTGGAAAAATTGTTATTAGCAGTAGAGAACCATAGAAATTGTGTAACAGGACTTGAGTAATTTCTGAAAGAGGAATGACTTGGAAAGTTAGTTATACTGATTCAAATTCATTCCTTTGCATAACGGATGTGATCATTTCTTTGGCATTGTGATAAAGAGCTTTATGTTTCTTGGTTTGCTAGGTACATGGAGATTATAGCGAAGATGTTGGTGTAAAAGTAGACAGGCCTGCAGAAGAGGGGGAGGTGAAGGTTGAAACTGAACTAGTTGGAGCATGAAAAAATATCTGTACTTGATGGAAGAGATATTTTTTCCGAGTTTTGAACTGAATTTGTGAGTCAAAAAGGCATTCCTTTTTTTATTTCAGTCCAAAATTTTTAATGCATTCGGCCAAGCTTGCCACACAATAGAGAGTGGAAAAAGTAGGTTTTAATTGTAACATGATCCATGGTCTATGCGATTCTGAGTAAAATGTTTTTCGCTTTATCATATTATTTTTTTAGCTGCTTAACAGTCATTTTTGAGTTTTTATTGGAAAACTGTTAATTTGGGTCCAAAATTGAGGTTGCTTTTATTTCTTGTGCGGTCGTTTGGTTATCTGCTTATTCTATCTTGTGCACTGATTTACTGGAGAAAGAAACCTGTTAAGATTTACCAGTTTTATCTGCTAGTTGATTCTCTGCTAAATCAAAACAGTTTTTATTAGTGCCCAAAAGACTAACCTCGAGTATGAATGTACGTCTGCAATGATGGGTCATTTTGTATGGTAGTAAGGGTTTCTTTTTCAAGAGTAATTGAGCTTATGTCTTATCGATTCTCTTTGATTGATGGTCATTTGGCATGGTAGTAAGGGTTTTTTGAGGTTATGTCTATCGACTCTTGATATATTCCCTGTGCAGACTTCTTACATTGAATGCTAGATGTTTTTATTGCTCCGATATTATGTAGTGAATTAGATGTAGTGTATGTATCTCCTGCAGAACATCTTTCGAGGATAAAGTCTCAAAACATGGAATTTTAGGATACATCTCTTACCTTGGATTTTTACCTAAAGGTGATGATATATTATGCCTCAAGGCGGCATGTTGATTGAGCTTGGCTACCAGCAAATAAAGTTTTTTATCATCGTATTGTATTTGAATGTACAACAGTATTTGCAAATAAAGTTTTTTATCATCGTACTGTATTTGAATATACAATAGTATTTGATATGCTATGTTATCTGGATGCTGTTATGGTGGTAAAACTCTTGGTACCTTGCATACTACCTATGGGAACAGATGACTGGTGATGAAGAATTAAGGGTACATTTGATCGCAGCCAATTGTGGTTGAGTAAAGTGGGACTTATAGTTAAGGAATCAGATCCAAATAGTCTTGAGATTGTGAAGAACTTTGGATGGTCTATGACACTGTGATCCCTTCTAAAACAATGAATGGGTGTATTAATGTGTACAAGTTGGGGATATTCGGGGTTTCTAGATGGACATGCTATACCCAAGTAAGTAGACATCGCATGGATTTGCCTTAATAGCTCAGATGATGAGGCGGCGGTTGACGCTAATTGTAATGCCTAAACCATCTATATAGTTAGCACTATGTTACATGGAATTGAGATGGCTTCACAAAAACACACACACAGACCCATGATGAAAGGTGGCACTGTTTCACCTCAGGCACGTTTACGCTAAGAAGGAAGAGTACAAATCGATCTAGATCTGCGTACTTCTCTACAGCTGCATTGAACTAGGTCGGTCGGCTGAAGAGTCATCAGGAAATCGATCTAGATTTGTGCAGTTTCTTTGCGGGCTGCATCGATCTCTCTGGGCAGTATAAGAATCGGATTTGCGTCGTTGAGAACATTGTGGTGCATCCGGGATTCCCCAATCTTCGTTGCCGATCAAGTTCCATTTTGTTTAATCCTTCTTCTAGTGTTTGCAATGTCAACAAAGGCTTTTGTACAAGAGTAGAAACTGTCATATGGAGAAGGAGAAGAAGAAGATGATGGAAGAAGAAGAAGAAGAAGAAGAAGATGATGGAAGAAGAAGAAGAAGAAGAAGAAGAAGAAGAAGAAGAAGAGTCTGTGCAGTGTGAAACCAAACTCCTTCACTTCCTCTGTTTTGTTGCTGTCTTGGAGCAGCAGTAGCAGCAGCAGTAGCAGCAGCAGAAGAAGAAGAAGAAGAAGAAGAAGAAGAAGA
>JBBBWG010009878.1:5341-16025 GCA_037176905.1 Azolla pinnata | reverse complement strand
CTTCCTGATTTCGCTTCTTCTGCTACATGCAGGTGCATATATAGAGAGAAAACAAACCATTCATAGCCTCCTCTGCTTCCCAACAACCCTCGTAAACATTAGCTGGCAAAGACGACACCGAAAACACAGCTCAACACAGACAGCACAACAGACTTCGGAAGGAAGGCTCACACGCAGATCGATCCGCCCATAACTTCCCTCTCCATCTTCTTCTTTCCGCCTTTAAAGAAAATTGTCGGCGAGACCCTTCCCTTCCCCCATCTGCCACCGGCTTCTGCCCTTTATGCCATTCCGGCCTTCACATCATCATCGCCCTCTCTCCAAAATATCTCTTCTGCCTGACTGCTTCTATAATTCTGTGTATGAATGAATATACATCTTGTTTTGGGCATAGCTAGCTACCTGCCGAAAGGTGGGAAGTCAACTTGCGCCCAACATTCAATGCATCTCCAAATCCGTCTTTACTCGCCTTCATCCAATCTTGGACGGTTAACCAACCGTTTCCATGATAGATGTTCTAAAGAGTAAGTATGGTCCCAAAGTGGATAAGTTCAACTCCAATTTAAAGATTGATCCAACAAAATAATTCAATATGAGAACTCAAAATGTATGCAAAGGGACGAGCTAAATTGGCATGCGACGAAACTAACCCAGGTTTCGCACCACGTTCCTTCTAATCATTGGGGTAAGATCATATAAGTACAAAAATCAGCAGAATTGACCAAGCACTGGAAGAAGTCCAGTTCAACCACATCTCTACAAACAGTGGTAAACAACCCGAGTGTAACTACTGGACAGGCTTGCAAACTGCAAGCAAAACGTATACAAAGCAGCATGGGTACATACTTCCTGACGTCTCCAATCGAAGCCTCGACAAAATTATCAACAGTATCGAAGGCCGTAAAGGAGGGGGCGGTAATTCTCAGGTTCAGAGGTGGTGTTCAAAAACACCATGGACGTAGCAGCAAAGAAGAACGCGAGAGGAATTTACGCAGACGTGTACTTTGTGACAGCTTTAGTGCCCTCAGAGACAGCGTGCTTTGCCAACTCCCCAGGTAGGATGAGGCGAACAGCCGTCTGGATTTCCCGGCTGGTTATGGTGGGCTTCTTGTTGTATCGAGCAAGGCGGGCAGCCTCCTGCGCGAGCTTCTCGAAGATGTCGTTGATGAAGGAGTTCATGATCCCCATGGCCTTGGAGGAGATGCCGGTGTCGGGGTGGACCTGCTTGAGCACCTTGAAGATGTAGATCTTGTACGTCTCGACGTTCTTCTTGCTCTTCTTCTTCTTCTTGTCGCCGTCTTTGGCGGAGGAGGAGGACGGCTTCTTCTCGGAAGCGGAGGAAGCGAGGGGCTTCTTGCCGGCGGGCTTCTTGCCGGCGCGGCCGGCGATGCTCTTCGTGGCCTTCTGCTCCGCCTCGGCGGGCACGGCGGAGGCTTCTTTAGACTTAGGGGCCATAGCGAAGCGGCAGAGATGGCGAAGGAGCAGAAACGGCGATGCAGCAGAGATGGCGATGCAGCAGAGACGGCGATGGCGATGCCGATGGCGATGCAGCAGAGACAGCGATGGCGATGGCGAGCACACAGAGAATGCGAGAGCGACGGACGACTTGAGGAGCAAGACGAGTCGCGAGGAAGTGGTGCTTTTTATACTACCATGTTTCCATTGGACCAATCGCGTGCGTCGGCCCGGATCGACAGCCTGGGCCGTCGGATCGCCGCTCGCATCCTCCACCGCACGATCCTTCCCGCCCAAAGTTTGTAATTTTTTGAAAACTCCTTGGAGGCGGGCCTTTCATAAGAGATATGACTGTGCTTAGTAAGGGCGGAGTCACACGCTTCAATAGGAAGCACAACTTCTCTCTCACACACACACACACACACACACAGAGAAGAATGGAAATTCTTCTGGCTATACTGAGTCAAAGGACCCCTCTCTGCCTTCGGTCGATGCTTCGGAGCTAACAAGCCATCTTTGGACCTTGATTCTGTGTTGCGAGGTTTTAGGGTTTTAGCGTTTTAGGGTCTTAGGGTTCTAGGGTTCTAGAGTTTTAGGGTTCTAGGGTTTTAGGGTTTTAGGGGTTTAGGGTGTGATTTGAAATGCACGATAGCAACGTTGTATGTGCCCTCATGTTTGTGAGAAGCGTTGCCTTCAGAAACTAATTTACCGGTTGCTGCACTTCGTGGTGCCTTGTGCATTTAGAAACATCTAGTGCAATATAGGCTTAAAGCGGCCTCCATAATTAGACTTCCAGTATATATAATCAGCTTTGATTATGTTAAAAAACGTTTTGTCGAAGCAATATATAGACTTGTATGTGTGTCTCTAAAAGGAGAAATTTTGTATGAGAGAGAGAGAGGGAGAGATTGATTAGGCATTGTTAATCTACACAAAGAAGATAATTACACTTGTAGAACTAAGCACAAGAGAAATCTATATCGATAAGGAAAATGTTTATAATTCCAAAAAAAAAGAAAAGAAACTTACAAGAGGATTATACAACGATTTTAATGTATTTAATCACTAAATCGGTGCTCTATTGAACGTAAAGTCACTTGATAGAATAAAAATAACAAAATAACTACACAATTACTTTGAAGAATAGGTCATTATATTTTCAGATAGACACAAACTACTCAATCGTATCATACTTAAAAGATATTACAATTCCATTGGGTTTATCTTCGTCTACGCTTTTGATTCGTTCTTGTTTTTACAAACGTTCCAAATCTTTTAGTCTATAATTATTAAGCTCAACTCTATGATGATGATGTCGTCACTTTTCTTTATTTCAAATTTATCCGCCCTCAGGCTTGGCAAATCACGTGGTCGCTATTGAGAAATTCCAAACTATATATATGTTTTAATTGTTTTATCGAGAACATCATCATCGATTTATAATTTTGCGGCATATATCACGTGATTGAAGTGATATTGTACTTTGTTTGGCTAAAAGTCTAATTCCACAAGGTGATATAAAACATCGAGATAAAACATCGGATTTTACAATCGAGTTTAGCTTCCGAGTGAGTAAATAATCACAATTTCAATTTCAAATGAGTGAGTTAAGATCACATGCTTCTTGTTGCGTACTACGGTTTCAACGAAACTAGTGAAGATATCGTGCAATCCTCGATTGTTGCGAGCTTACATATTTTCGTCTTTAAATTTTTCTTTTGGAAGACTACATTTTTGAGTTTCTGTTTTACAAAAAGATTTTACACACTCGTTATTGCGATAGTTATTATTGTATGCGTTGCCAACAAAGCTTTTCATTTATCTTAAATCTTTCAAGTTTGTAAACAATCGTTGCTTTCATCGCAAACGCATAACGATTCGCATGTAAATTGATCTTCAAAGTTCAATGCAATGCATGCACATAAACAGTTAGATTAATGTATTTATATATATACAATTCTCGTAAAAGCTAAATGGAACATACTCTATATTGTTGGTGGAGGTACATCCAAATAATAATTAATTTGAGAATAATAAATGTTAAAAGTCTTTATCGTTGATTTATTTGGTCATGTTACGTTTCTCTTTTTTGTTTGTATGTTCTGATTCATACAGATTCGAGCGCTTAGAAAGTTATGAATACTTTGCAATTTGTAACCTCTTGGCTTATGGTTATACGATCCGTATGTTGTTATAGTCCATGGCTAATGTGTCATGACGATAAGTATAATTGGGCTTACAAATTGTAAGAAATAAATTTTTTTTAATTATTGGATGGTACATGTTTAATCTCTATCAATCCAAAACTTTGTTAGACATATGATTTGAACCAAGATGCTTTAAACTAAGAAATTCAATTGTTTATAATGATTTGAATCTCACGTATATTTTTAGCATACGAATGTAATGCTCGATTGTTATTTGATGACTCTTGTTTACAAACCACCTCAGTTCATAATAACAGTTGTAATATCGGATCGATCGGGGAGCAGTTACGATCATCGGATCGATCGGGGAGCAGTTACGATCATCGGATCGATCAGGGAGCAGTTACGATCATCGGAACAGATCGCGAACAGGGCGACGATCGGATTCGATCCGTCGAACGGGGACAATTATCGGATTCGATTCGTCGAACGGAGACGGTCGTCAGCGGATCGATCGGCAAGACAAACACGTTCCTGCGAAGTGATTTGTCAGAGAAATGGAGTCTTGATAAACACCAGTTACTTACAGGGGAGGAGGATCGGACGGTGGGGAGAGGCGGCAGGGATCCGACGGCCCTGGGCGTCGATCCGGGCGCTCGCATCTGATTGGCCAGAAATTCGCACTGCCCGTATAAAAGCCACAGAAAGCCGAAGCTTCCATGTCTTCTTCTTTCCTTCTTCTTTCGCTCGAGCTATGGCGCCCAAGACCAAGGAGACCTCTGCAGCAGCCGAGACGGAGCAGAAGGCCACGAAGAGCATCGCTGGCCGCGCCGGCAAGAAGCCCGCCGGCAAGAAGCCCGTCTCTTCTTCCGCCTCCGAGAAGAAGCCGTCCTCCTCCTCCTCCGCCAAAGACGGCGACAAGAAGAAGAAGAAGAGCAAGAAGAACATCGAGACGTACAAGATCTACATCTTCAAGGTGCTCAAGCAGGTCCACCCTGACACCGGCATCTCCTCCAAGGCCATGGGGATCATGAACTCCTTCATCAACGACATCTTCGAGAAGCTCGCGCAGGAGGCTGCCCGCCTTGCTCGGTACAACAAGAAGCCCACCATTACCAGCAGGGAGATTCAGACGGCTGTTCGCCTCATTCTGCCTGGGGAGCTTGCAAAGCACGCCGTCTCTGAGGGTACCAAGGCGGTTACGAAATTCACTTCTTCCTAGAGGGAGACGTGTCATGAAATTCTCACCTGCTAACGATTTGCTGGTGTTCACTGATGATTTTGGTGTATACGACGACAAAGGCCCTTCATCTTTCACTGTAGATGTAAGAGTATCGGTCTTTTTGTTTCTCTTTAAATTCTGATACATCAGCAACTTAGGGGGATACTTACGCTAGCCTGTATAACGAACAAAGGTGTTTCTAAAGCTTGGGCCGTTTGTGTTGCTTGGGCCGTTTCTAAAGCTTTGATCCTTCTTGTTTGTAATGACTCAATTGTTAAATGTATTATGTAGTTGTAATTCTGGTTGCACATGCGCACGATATATTTGATCTTTTTAACTCATTATGTTTAGGGTTTATTGTATCGGGAGTCTAATCTTAAATAATAAGTGTTTGAGTTTGTACATACAGAATAATTACAATGCATATATTGTTTATGCAATATAATTATATTCAGAGCATCAATTATCTGATGAACTCATGTGGGTGGAGATTTGATTTTGAGGGAAAAACTGGAGAAACTTGGAATTCGTGTATACAATAAGGCTTGAAGTTGTTTCTCTACCCAAATGTCACTGGCTTACATGCTAAAATTGAAATATATCTGTTCTGTTCACAATCATAGAGAGCCTGTGATATATGGAGTTAAATGGAGAGTTTTGCAGACCACAGTCACAGCTTGAACTGGCTGGATTTATGGGCATTTGGTTGGACCATGGCTGTTGTGCTTCAATTTTTTGTGGTAATTCACCATCTTCACGAATGAAACATGTATAAAAGAATGTGACACTCGTGGTTTGTTCTATTCCATCTGTTACCGTTCAGATCTATTTGTGGTTTAATTTCGTTGGGTAAATCACCAGCATCATCACATTGCTTGATCTTCATGAATGGAATATATATAGAAATGGGATTTTATTTCATTGGCAGTAGTGGTTTATTCATGTCATCTGTTACAATTCAGATCTGTTTGTGTTTCAAAATTTCTTGTGTGTATGCGTGACTCTTTATCAATGACGCCAACGCATCTGTTACAATTCAGATCGTTGTTTGGCTTTTGGTTATATCACATAATCCTATTATTCATTATTGCTTACATTATTTCCAACTGATCCTTTGACTTTGATTTGGGGTCATATGATTGATGACTAAAGGTGACTGAGGATTTGGAGTAGGAATTCAAACTTCGTACATCCACACATTTATTTTGATAGCTAACACAATGGAATTGAGGATTTTTCTCTCTTTTAGAATGAGGCCATAACGATGGAAACAGAAGAAATATCAGAACCGATCAAGAAAATCGTAATGGATACTTGGTGTACAATATGATTGAGCTAATATGCACAAATTGTTCTCAATCTAGAGGAAGAGTTTAAACAGGATATTAAGTTCCGTGTTTTCAACCTATAAGAAGAATTCAAACAGGATACTAAGTATACATTTAGCTAGGGTAATTTTAGTTAATTGACAGCAAAGTTTTCCCTTGTGGTGACCATTCTCTTATGTCTATTAATTAAGTCTCTCTCCATTTATGTACAACACTGCATTGTTTTTTCTACTTAATTACACGTATGATCAAATAACAGCCTTATTCACATCTGATTAAATCCCCAATTCTCTCTACATGTCTCAGCAACCTATTGAAGAAATGTGGGTGATTCTGTACTCTCCTTTGGAATCCTGTGGACGTCAGAACTGCAAATTGTCGTGCCTGTTTTCTCCTCTTTTAATTCATGTTTAGTTAGGATTTGTGGGTGGACAATGTGTCCGAATCATGGGCATTGTATTGACGCTATCACATCTATAAACTTTGGTTTAACTTCACCTTTCAAACAAGCATTTATCACAACTAAGAAAAGAAATTCACATTTTATCCTTCATCAATACACAATCCAGAAAAGGAGGAAGAACGATATTGCAGTAGTCCTGCAAACTTGCCATATGATCTTCCAAAGATAGAGCAGAAAAACGAAGCCAATTGCATAAATGCAATGCCCACAGTCAATCAAAGTATGGAACGATCATTTTGGGATGTGATTAGCATGAAAAGTCTTTACATATGCTCAGGTTCAAGAAAGACTATTATATCCCATTTCAGATGTTAACCACACAGGCAACATTATTGCACAGTGGAAGCTGGAAACCATGAAGCCTGAATATATCCACACATTCTTCTCTTGATAAATGCATACTACAATTCCTTACACAAAAATTATTCAGCCTGGAGATCCTTCAATTGGTGGGGCAGAACTTCTACAGCTAAAAACCGAAGGCATACCTCATCCTGTGAACCAAATGAAAGAGAAAGTCTAAACAGTCGGTTAAAGTATGAACTTAAGCCAGAAAATAACTCTAAAAACGGATCTTAAGTTATAATTCTGAACACAATTACCAATCATAGACACAAGCTGCTAAAGCATTTAATGACAGAATATAAGTTCTTACAAAACGTTTACCAAATCAATGAGGTGTGTTAAAAGCACAAGAGATGCTATTTCCATTTTTCACTTATAATATTATACATGGTTAAAGTTTCTATTGGAGCATCCTCCATGAAGCTGCGGCCAACCTCAAATCATCTTCTGCTTCCCCCAGGTCCCCTCATGTGCTGCATATAATAGAATATGTTAAAAACCACAAAATCTCACAACAATCACATCTATTCGACCTATAAAAACGTAAAAAAATTATTGGATGGCTTCCCATAACTTTCAGCTGATGTTGGCCCAAATCTTATATATGCCCAAAAATTCGTCCAATCTAAACCAGCATTTTGAACATCTACGATAGCAAATAGTAGTAGCCAAAGTTTCTTGGCGACTTCAGAAACAACCAGTAGATAGCTTGCTTGTAATGCACTACTTTCATTCCAGAAATGGTTGACCATACGATATATAGATATCAAGGAGTACACAAACAACCAGTAGATAGCTTGCTTGTACTGCACTAATTTCATTCCAGAAATGGTTGAACACACGATATATAGATATCAAGGAGTACACAACTATTCAAATTACAGCTGTGGATATGAGAATAATCTGGGGATGATATAACACAAAGCACGAACCCAATTTGCATTTGAATATGCCTCTATGTAGAAAATGATAATCTTTTCAGACACTGTTTTACAGTCTAACAGAACCATTATATTTCTCACCTTAACTTATGTACAATGTCTTAACTCCACAAAACGGAAAGGTAAAACGACTACCTTAACAGAATAATATTTTCGTGGAAATAAAGTTTGAGCTTTCAATTTTGACGTCTCCCTTCTAGATCCCATATCTCATCAAAATTGGCCTTTCTGTCAGTTAAAAGCTAAAGGTCCCATGTGAAAGCATGTTTGCCATCTTTATCCTCAAATTTATAATATATTTTTCTTCATCTTCATGCTTAAAGCAAACACAGCTCAGCCAACACGTCCTTCAGAAATTACAAGCTAAACCTCTCCATATTCACAAACAATAAATGACGAGATTGAAAGGAAACAGATGGCTTCAAACCTCTGATTTGAGAAACTCAACAAAATCCATCACTTGCTCCTTCACTTGTTCAGTCTTCTTAGGAACTGCAAGAGTTCAAGGAATCAAATAAGAAAGTGAGACCATAGTAAAGGCTATATGTTAATGTATGATTCAAAACATCTGTGATGTAATAAGAACAAGCTTACACACTTGTTTGAGATGCATTTTCCATTGCTTTGGCGGACCTTACAGCAAATCTCTGGAATGTATGGCTGTTGGAAACACATAAAAGAGGGGAGCTATTTTCGTTAGAAGCATGTTTGTGCTCATATTAAAACACTATGCCTACATAACAACCTTTTCCTATCTAGAATACTCCAATGCAGATTACATATGCCGTGAATGAGCAACTACTCCCTCTCTTCTCCTGAAAGGCATCTCTAATTCATATGAAGGCATCTCAACTTCAGCACATTTATTCTCATAAAAGTACTTTGACCGGATACACTCTGACCCTCTCTTCTCCTGAAAGACATCTCTAATTCACATGAAGAGCAAGTTTCTACAAAAATAACATGACACAAAAAGGCCTATAATAGTGGAGCTATCATAATGTTATGGATGAATAAAAACAAACCACAATCTCTTTTTGTCCTCGAGGAAAGTCACAGAACATGACACTATAAAGAACCCCTATTATCTAAACTGCTAAGATAGTAGCGAGGTTCTTATGACAAGGAAACAAACCCCCATTCTGAGGGTGCGGGTGCTGTAATACTGAATGACTCAGAGTTCAACGCCTCCGACAGCAAGATGCCCACAGACCTATATACCAAAATCAAGGCATGGAGAGAGAACGCGAATTTCCGAAATTCGGCGGGGCATCAAAGACATGAGGGGTGGTGCGAGGAGCCCGATTCAAAAATCCTAATCATAGCCTAGGCTTCATCCCGTAGTTTCGAAAAAATCGGCCACAATGTCGAGAAAGCTCCGATGGATGGATGGAAGGATGGGTCGGTTTATCCCCGCCCGTTTCTTTTTGTATTTCCTTACCTGTTAGCCAGGCGCTCGACGATGAATTCGTTGGCGATGTACTGAAGCACGCGGTGCAGGAAGCCGCCCCCGGCCATCGCTCGATACGAGCGTGCTTCGATCAGTCTGTGGTCTTCTGCGCTGCGTTAGGGTAGACGAAAGCTCTGTGTTTTGTTCTGTTTCTTCGGGCTTCTGGTCGGGAAGGATGCTGTTGTTCACGCGGTAAGAAGCTTCTAGAACGTTGTCTATATGGTAGGAAGCTTCGAGAAGGTTCTTTAATCTCTGAGAAAACTTCTAGAAGGTTCTTTAATCTCTCTGAGAAGCTTCTAGAAGGTTGTCTGTAATATAAGGTTAGGAACCTTCTAGAAGGAGATTCACTGTTTAACTGAAATTGGAGTCTGTCTGACTCGGAGCCGGTCAAGACGGTGGCGTATGTGTCGGTTTCGCGTTGATCAGCTCCGCTCAGAAGTAGCTCCAGATTGAACCCAATGTCCGTGGCTCTGGGATCGGTTCCTGCCTCGGCTGCTTTCTTCTGAATCGCTCGCTGTCACGGATGGATACAGATAAAACAGAGAACCGTTGATTGAGATAAAGGTGAACCCTCTGTATTTATCTGATTCCAGAACTCCTGTATGCAAGAAGAGGGAGATGCATGCAGAAGCTTCCACAAGGTTGCAGAACTTTCTGGAACATCAGAAAGGGATACTAATTATATCTACATGTATTGATAGTAATTATATCTATATGTATTGATAGTAATTATATTATTATTTTATGTTTGACCAATTACTCAAAACAACTGACTCTATAAACATGGTTGTGGGTTCGAAACTCGTCTATATGACACTTGCAAAGTTGTTATGCATTGGTACATAGTTTCCTTGATTGGAGACTGCTACAATTTACTAATCAACCCTAACTTTCGCATAGGTTAGATTTTTGAACAAGCGCTTTCCATGTAAATTGTCATAGAGACTCTTGCTAATCACTCCTTAGCCACTAGGCGTTGTTCAAAATGTCCAATGATCCTTTCTTTTGACATTGTAAAGCCTGTTGGTTAAAACATTTAAATGCCTTCACGTAGATCTTTGTATAAGAATCCTTTTCTCTACATAGATCTGTTCGAGTTCCAAGTTTTCTGTTGCTCCCAGACCTTGCATAGGATTTGAAGAGTAGTATTAATCTCGATCATTGGTGAGAAAATCACATCGCAAGTGATTCTTTTGAATTTCTTGAAACTCATTGTGGCTAGCTGAACTTGTGCTTAGGTTTGTCGAATCTGATATTAAGAGTGAACTAATCTCGAGTTCAATATCAACAATTTGTCATCGCAAACCAGGGATCATAACGAATTTGTTATTGC
>JBBBWG010009856.1:0-22456 GCA_037176905.1 Azolla pinnata | reverse complement strand
TCTCTCTTTCATTCTCTACCTCTCCTCGTCCAAGACCCCAGTGGTCATCACCCGACTCACGCGAAGATCCGGCGCCGTACGGCACGACAATGTCGTACTTTTATACTATTCCGGCCAACACTATGGAACGCCCGTGGGAAAGTGTTCCACACGTCGAATCCATAGTCCGCAAAAAAATACAATTACAATATCGTACAATGTAGTACAAGGCATGGCTTAATCTTCGTTCAGCACATGTAGGATCGATAGTTCGGCAACATCGTCGTCCTCCTCTTCCTCTGGAGCTCCCGTCTTCTGCGCTGCTGGTACGACCGGCTCCGCTACGACTTCCATCTGCGCGTGCAAAGCCCCAACAGTCTCCTCCTGTTGCTCTAACAACTTCGTAATCTCCTCACGATGTGTGAGGGCAATCCGCATGAAATCAGTTGTTAGGTTCTTTTGCACCGCTTCGCAGTTGGCCTGATCCAACTTCAAAAATCCGGGTCCTTGTAGTTTCCGGTTGGCCTTATCCGCTCAAAGCACATGCAATTCCACCGCCTGTTCGGACCAAGTCTGTAACGCCGTAGCCGTCGCGACCTGGATCTCAGCATTCGTCTTTTCCCGAAATTTGTCGACTATCCTCATTAAGTTGGCCTGAGCAAGGTGCACCTTCATCCCAAGCTCGTCCTGTAGTCGTTCAATTTCCTTTTGCAGCTTATTGCTGATACTCCGCGCCTTTCGTAAATCCTTAAGTGCCACCGACAACTCCATCTTCACCGGTTCTAATCCCTCCTGGAACTGCCGGGCACGTCGTACTGCGCCATCCCTGGCATTCTTCAGCTTTGTAGTTTCCGCGGTCAGACTCTCAACTGCCTGTTTTAATCGACCATTCTCCTCGGTTGTACTTTCGACATCCGCCATCAGCCGAGTCTGTATCTGCTTCCACTCCGCTTTGCTCCTTTTCTGCTCCTCTTGAAGAATTTGAAAAGCATCGGACATTCTCCATGCTTCTTGCCTTGCCTCCTCCGCATCTCCCGTCAACACGTTAAGTCGTCGTTTAAACGAGTTGACGTCCGCTTGGGCGTCCTTAAGTTGACCGCGGAGCTGTTCGACATTGGTACGGGCCCTTCGTTCGGCTTCGAGCTCCGCCCGTACTTTTGCCAACTCCGCGTCCTTCGCCTCCGTCGCCCGCCGGAGCGCTACTTGCTCTTTCTCAGCTTCTGTCAGCGCCGCGACTTTCCCTTTGAGGGCCTCCTCACAGTTGATAAGTCGTCTTTTCCATACTTGCACGTCGCGTTCCGCAATTGCCGACTTCTGAGCTTCAATCTGTTCGCTGCATTCGCACACCTTCTCAATCGTCTTTTCCAGCATTAACATGATTTCGTGCGCGTTTTCATGCGTCGAACGAACCTGTGTCTTTGCTTTTCCTCCTCCAGCCGATACGGGCGTAGCTGCCGTACTTGCTGGAGACAATGGATGGCTCACAAAAATGGTTTCCCGTTCTGTGGCTGCCTGTTCCTGTGCGATCTCCTCGGGTGCTTGGTTTGCTTCAAGGGTCGGTGTGCCGACCATCTCCACGACAGGCCCTTCGCCTTCAGTCGGTGGCCGATCCTCATCCGTACATTGTACGGGTTCCCCGACCTCATGTGCACTCGCCACCTCTATGGCCAAAACTGCGACGTCCTTCGCGTTATGTACAGTTGGCGTTTCCAAAATTTCGGTTGTACTTCCCGGCCTTTCTTCCTCTTTTACGGCTTCTGTGGTTGATGCGGAACCTCTTGTCTTAAGCCGGATGACTAGAAGGCCCTCGGATTCCTTAGTGGTCAATCTGTTCCGCTTCTTCTTTTGCTTCTCCTTCGGCGACTTCTTCGGGGGTTCGGGTGCGGCAGGCCCGATCTCCTTGTCATCTAACGTGATGATGTCGACCTCTGCGTCTGAGCCTGCCGCCCCTACTCCGACCTGCGGCGTGTCGGTATCCCAGATCTTGAGTATGATCGGGATCCTTTCTCCGAGATTCCAAGTCGGAATCTGGATCTCCGTTGCTTCCGCTTCTGCCGCCGCCGTGGTTGCTCCCGACTCCGGCTCTAGTACGACAGGGACCTCGGGCTCTGGCTTTGGCTCTGCCGCTGGCTCGGCCTGTCGCATAGCTGTGGACTTTGATACTGGTGCCGTCGGTTCGACTCCTACGATCGGCACAACGCGCAAAGTGGCTCTTCGCGGGGGTCCTTAGGCCTGAAACTGTACGACTGGGATCGTACACGTTTCCTCCCCCCGTGATGTCGGTCTTTGCAGCCGCCTTCGTAGCCTCCGCGGCTGCTCTTCGACGGGTGCCACCTCCGGAAGGTGCTCCGGAGCGGGTGACGATCCCGACGGCCCGATCTCCCAGATCGGCTCTGGTGCGGGCAACTCCGGGCCTTTGCCCTTTGCGGGATCACGGCTCCGGCTTCCGGGTCTCTCTTTCCGTGGCGATGGCGGGTATAGCATGCCCAACCAGTACGCCAGGCCGGGGGCACGGCTCTTCCGAGTCGCCATGACTTCTCGGACCAAAGCTTCTGAGGTGATTGCGGCCCAGTCGAGGCCCTGATTCTCCCAACCTGCGATGATCAGGCTGCCGCGCACCCTTGTCACCGCGTACAAGTTCTGCTGCAGCAGCATCCACTGCATGCAGAAATTGGCGTATTCCTTGAATGCCGTACTACGCCCGCCGGTGGTTCGGTACGACTTCGCCGTTGGCGAATACTCGCCGAAGTACTATGTAAGGATCGATTTGTCGTACATTCCGACACCTTTCTCTCTGCATTCCTGCACGTCGAGGAAGGCCCGGATGGCCTCCAGAGATATCTCATCGACGTCCGCTTCCGCTAAGGCCTCCTCCACATTTGCCCATAGCGTTTCCTGGGCGACGTGCAGATAGCCGCCGAGACCTTGTCGATTGAGACGTTCAACCAGTTAGGAGGACAACGGTTTGCTTGGACTCATCTTCGCGATCGTAAGCGCTCGATTACGTCGCAAAAACAAAAATAAGAATAAACCAGTCCGCCGACCAAACGGTTTTTATAGGTCGGGCTCGGTGGTTAAAAACAAACCATATTATTTTGATTAATAACGTTCTCCGCCCGTCCTTTGCTCATTAAGGCCCGACGCCACGAAAAGTAATAATAGCACTCCGTCGGTCACGTCGCTTTTGCGTTTCGCAGAATGCCATACCAAGTAATGATGGATTTTCGTCGCCAGATCGAAAAAGCAACTACGAATATTCTGGTTTTCACATGTGTGACCCTGTGTCGACTATCCACACGTGCGACAATTATTACTATTGATTGCTGTACGAGGCTCTTAAATGATCGAATCCCGAGGACTTTGTCGAACAAATCTTCGCGAAAATCATCCGAATCTCTCCCGCAGCTTGCCTAAACCTTTCTCAGTCAGAATTTCGGAATTTCGTAATTTCCGCACCTTTACGGACTTCGGCTCTAAGCCGTACTGATCCGGAATTTGTACTTTTCGCACCTTGGTGGACTTCTTACAGCCGCACTATACGCACTATCGTACTTTTCCACACCTTTGCGAACTTTGCGTACTTTTCCGCACCTTTGCGGACTTTTCGTACTTTTTCGCACCTTTGTGGATTTCTTCTTCAAGCCTCCCTATGCGCATTGTCGTACTTTTCGCAGCTTTGCGAAATTCGTACTATCCGCACGTTTGCATACTTTCCGCACCCTTTCGAAATTCGACTGCCAGCCGCACTATTTTGGCATTCCGTCGCATTGCCGCCCTCTGCACCGGTTCCTTCCTCCTCTATGAGCCACCACCGTACCTTGCGCAATATTCAACTCGGATCCCTCCGAGCCCGACACAAGTCCGTCTGAGTTGTCATATCTACTGTCTCTTAGCCTGATACGGTCGCGTCGCCACTTCCGTCACCTCATTGAAGGAATACTATGGTGGGTCCTCCGTCGTACTTACTGTCTAATTAGCCTAGTACGACCTCGTCGGCTCCCCACCGTAAAGGTACGACTACTTTACTTCGCGTTCGCGGCCGAGACTTCCTCCAAAGCCTCGTCCGAACCGTCCTTGGGAAGAAATGGGTTGGCCGGCAACTTTCCGTAGTACGGCTTTAGGCGAAATCCGTTTGCCCATTGGGGTAGTAGCTTCCCGGAAAGAGTGCCCAGCTGGTATGTGCCGCTCTCTTCATTCATGATTCAGTACGGTCCTGCCCACCGTAACCGTAACTCTCCGGCCATGAGACCGGATCGCGACTGGAAGAGTAGTACGGCTTTGCCTTTTCCGAATCGTAGCTCATTCCGTTTCCGGTGCCAGTTTACGAATGCCTTTCGTAGCCGTTGTTCATGTTCCAGCGCTTCCATATTCTGGATTTGCTCCTCCTCGAATCGTAATAACTGCACCACCCGTGCATATTCGGATTCCGACTCGTTCAGCTTGTGCTCCAATTGGATCCGCAAGCTTGGAACAATGGACTCCGTTGGCATAACGACTTCCAAGCCAAATGCCATGTGGAACGGTTTTGACCGTATACTAGTTTTGTAACTAGTCCGGTACGCCCATAGTGCGGGATGCAACTTACGGTCCTAGGCCGTTCGATCTGCTTCCACGGTTTTCCGCAATACTGTCTGTAGGGTCTTGTTCGTACTTTCCGCCAGCCCGTTTCCTTGCGGATAGTAAACTGTACTCCGACGATGGACCACTGCGTAATGCTCCGTGAGGCTGTGCAGGACTTCGTTGACGAAATGCACCCTTTGGTCGCTCACCAGCTCTATGGGACATCCGTATCGACACCATATGTACTCGTACAAAAATTTAGCGGTGAACGACGCCGTATTGTCTCGTAACGCTTTTGCCTCCACCCACTTCGTACAATAATCCGTTGCGATGAGTATGTACTTGTTACCTGTTTAGGCCGCTGCAGGGTGGAATGGGCCGACAAAGTCGAGGCCCCATTTTTGGAAGGGTTCGAATGGTAGAACGGGCTGGTGCAGCATCCGCGCCGCCTCCTGAGGTTGCCCCGTTCTTTGGCACAAATTGCACTCCTTTGCGAATAGGTGTGCGTCCCGCAACACCGTCGGCCACCATAATCCGCTCTGCCAAACCTTCCGTGCCGTGATTTCACATGCGTAGTGCTCACCGGCCACTCTACTGTGGCATTCCCGCATCACATCTTCTTGCTCGTCCTTTCGTACCACCCGTCTCTAGACACCATCAGCAAATTTGTGGTACAAGCTTCCGTTCATCAGACTAAAGGCGCGGCTGCGTACTCCCAGCCATTTCCTTTCCGCTTTCGACAATTCTTCGGGGGGAACGTCGTGACTCAGAAAATGTACGATGTCCATGAGCCACTTGTCTGGGTCGTTCCTTGGCCCGGCTTCTGGTGTAACAGCCATTACTCCTGCGTTTGGGAAATCGTTCGCCACCCCTACGGGCGCTTCTCCAAATTCAAGCCTTGAGAGGTAATCCGCGACCGCATGTTGAGCACCGGGTCGGTGGACTATATCAAACTCGTACTCCTGTAAGAGCAGAGTCCACCAAGCCAGCTTGCCGGTCAACGATGCCTTGGACACCAGGTACACCAGCGCCGAATGATCTACATGGAAGGTGAACCGCTTCCCCAGCAGATAATGACGAAATTTCGTCACACTGTAGATCATTAAGAGAGCCTCCCGCTCCGTTGTCAAATAATTCTTTTACGCCTTTGATAGCCGTCGAGTAGCGTACTAGACTGGTCGGAACCAGATCTTTTCGTACTTCTGCATCAGTACGCTGCCGATTGCTATGTCTGATGTCGGACGCAGCGAAGGAAGCGCTTTGGCTCGGACGACTAGCTCGTATGTCTCGACAAGTCAATTCGAAATGGATTCCAATCGTACTCATCAACAGCCAGGGAGCCATCGCTTTAGCAAAGAATCCGGTACATCACAATGCTTCAAAGCATATCGAGGTTCGGTACCACTTCGTTCGGGATTGCGGAACTAAGGAGATGCTCAGTTTAGAGAAGGTCTCTACGACTGACAATGTTGCAGACGCGATGACCAAGAGTCTTTCGACAGACCGTTTTCGGTCTTTCCGCGATCGGATGGGCGTGGAGCTGATTCCGGACGAACTGCAGAGATAGTCATACTCTCTACGACGATCATACCTTGTTCGATCGTACTACTACATTCGCACTTCTATGATCGCACTTTTACGATCGTAATTTTGTTCGATTGTACTACTTCGATCGTACTATTCCGCAGTATATTAGCCCCTTTGTAAATCTGTAAAACTTGTATATTATTATTTTTTTTTACGGATTTTTTGGAACACGCCCATTACAGGGGAGTGTCGAATGCGGGCATCTAATGGCCGTGTTCACACTGTCCATAAGTGGATGGGCCATATTTGTAATCTGCCGAAAAGGCTTGTGCCCTAACTTGGGGGTATAAATACCAAGCTTGTATGGTCGTCCAAAGTTGGTTGCTCCAACTCCAAATAATAGTAGTTCTATTTTGTGCCTATCTCTCTCTCTCTCTCTCTCTCTCTCTCTCTCTCTCTCTCTCTCTCTTGTGTCTTTGCCACCAGTACTGACCGCCTCAGATCTGAAGCCTCTTCCTTCAGATCTGATCTTCTCCTTTGTTCTGACCTACCTCTTGACACCTCCACCATATTGCTGATAGCTAGTGCTTTGTTCCGACTGACGATTTTCCATCAAAACATTTTGTTCACCTTGGTTTAAAAAAATATTGTGAATAAACAAATCTTTTGGAAATAAGTAGAATATTTTAAACAAGCAAATTGTTAAAATGAAACAAACATGTGTGCATACAGGTCAAAGTATTTGATTTATTGAAAAAAGCAAGAAGTTTAATTGCTCATTATGTTTTGAATTAGTTTTTTGACATTATTTATAGGCTAGAGCTTTGAAATATGAAAAAACCAAAGAAAAGAAGTGTGTAAAATATAGGAGAGCTCGTGAAAACGTAATGCGGAGATCAGTTAACTGATCCGTAACTAGTGAACCTCGAACCTCGTCGTAATCTTGGAAGTATGGATTGACATCCTTACACCATAAGTGTCGGGGACGAGGACGACTTGACGAGTCGTTAGAGCTCATTTTCAAACGCCAGTAGCGACTTGGAGAATGACGAGTAATTAATCACTCAAGATGGGAGCTTTCCAGTCTTGGAGGGTGTGCTACAGACGCAGCGAAGAACATTCGTACAACCTGCTAGTCATACTCATGCGACTGTGGAAAGGTGCTAATATAAAGAACTCGCCCGGAGGCTAGCCTTTTTACGTAATCATCAGCATAGTATGACCAGAAACTTTGGTGCACGGATCCGAGGAGTGCATGGAAGGAGTCGTGAACCTGGATTGTTTGTAACAGGCATCCCCTAAACTTCTGAACAGACGTAGAAATTTAGTGAGCACACCAGTGGTCGTACCAAGTGTACCGTTAAACAACATGACAGGAACGAGAGTTCCGTTTCCCACCCTAATCAAGCGTAAACCTGTTTCGGACGACATGATGTATGCGTACCCAAAGTACTCCAACCACCTGGATGCAATGACACTTATTAAACAATTCCGGTCCATTTGGGCCGTGAATCGTGGTATGCAAGGATTGTCTCTAGTCTAATGGGAACAATACATTATCATGGAATTCGAGATGTCCTTGGAGGGCAAGGCAGTGTTCTGGTATGTGCAGCAAGACATCGACACTTAATTTCACCATGTTCAAAGAACTTGTGAACAAGTTTATGGAGTTATTTCAAGTAAAAATTGATCCTGGCATATCTGTCCGTGACAGATCTTATGGAAGTGTTGAGGGAATACTACTCACTACCGTAGTAACTTGGGGAATCTGTGGTGGAATTCTTACTGAATTTTCGTGTAGTACAACACTAGATGGACATGACTGCATTGGAGGATATGAAGAAAGACAATTTCTAATTGCATTGAAGGAACCGCTCATGTCGTCCTTCGCATTACTAGACTTTTCAATTGTGCGTTAGCAAAAGCTTTGAACAGGGCGCAGAACCTCGACCATTAGCAACTCGTACTAGGGTTTAGGGTTTAGGGTCTGGCAGGTGTCGACGAGTAAGGATCCATGAATTAGCCTTATTAGGCCACCTATCCAACTCGTGATAACTCGAAGCTGTGCTTGGGTGCAGCAATGGACGGAATAGGATAACATCCGTGAGCAGGCTCAAGAATGAGGTGAAGTGGCCAACGATCAACAAGCTGCTATAAGTACGGGCCCAAGCCGAAGGAAATATGTCAGGAGAACAATAGACAATTATGGACCATTACAGATTTGGTGGGAATCTAAATCACCATAAGCCTAGAGCAATTATTACGGTTGGTGTCGATATTTCAGGACGAAATTCATCGTACACTAGAATGTATGACAATAACTTCGGCAGTTAACGAATTGCGACTACCAGAACATCGAAGCTATTATACACAGGCAATGGGTCACAGGAATCGTAATTGATGGAGCATCGGGCGTGAACATAATAAGTATGGTGGTCTGCTGACAACTTGGCATTACGAAGTGGGAGCTGTGCAAGTTTTGGTTGCGCATGGTAGATAGAAGCTCTATTTTGCTGGTCGGAAAGATCCCAGATGTTGTGGGGTGGGAGGTAGCGCCTAGAGTGGCTCCACCCCCCGCCCAAGGGGGTTGAACGTGAGAGGGTGAGACAGATGGATGGAACGTGCAAGAGAGAAGGAGAGGGAGAGGGAAGTTAGAGAGAGAAACTTCTTGTCCCTTCCATTCCACCCTTTTGGGGTTTTTATAATTACAAGTTCTGCCATTACAATGAGATGTAAAGAGGGGCATACCCTTCAATCCTTTCACACACATATACACACACTCTCTAAGGCACTAGACATCAACACATACACATATAAATAATATGATCGTGTGCATATACACACACTTGACATCGCAATTACAACACGATTAGACTCTATATACCTATAGATCAATAACGTACAATCTCTAGACAACATCGGACTTGGAAATAGTGAATACGTGTAAGGGCACGTATTCACTATTTATGTGGTGATAAGGACCTTCCCCACAAGGACGTGTAGCTCATAATATTGGGTCAACCATGGTTAAGGACAGCACGGAAATCAACAAGCTATTTTGGGTAGATTTTATCAAGCTAGTAAAATGGGCAATGTGGCTAAGCCTGATAGTCAAGGAAGAAATCAACAAGCTACTTTGGGTAGGTTTTATCAAGCTAATAAAACGGGCGATGTGGCTAAGCCCAATAGTGGTGGTGTTGAAAAAAAATGACAACCTGTGGGTGTGGGTGGACTATCAGAAGTTCAATGTAGCAACTATCATGGATGCTTTTCCATTACTTATTATAGATGGTGTACTCAACATAGTATTTAGGCTACGAAATGTATAACTTTTTGGACGGATTTAGCGGGTACAATCAAATTTGGATGGACAAAGAGGATCAAGAGAAAATCACATTCATTACGGAATGAGGCGTTTTCATGGCAGTCGTCATGATGTTCAGATTAAAGACAGCCCCAACTACATTCCGGAGGATTAATATGAAAAATTTTGAGTACATCCTTGGATTCATGCAAGTGTTCCTAGATAATTTTAGGTTTTTGGTAAATAAAAGGCACACTTGCAACATGTTGAGTTAAACTTGAAAAAGTGTAAGGAAACACGACTAAGCATGGACCGACCAAGTATGCATTTGTGGTAACATGTGGTCTACTACTCGGTTACATTGTCAACAATGACAACATTGCCATAGATCCAGATAAGGTCAAGGTGGTGCTTGGCGCACCAACATCCTAGAATGCAAAGGCGTTAAGTGAGTTCTTGGGGCAAATAAGGTGCCACACCTCTCTTGCAGTGGTGCATAGGGAACCGTTTACATGGAGGGAAGAGGAGGGCAAAGCTTTTGCAGCCTTCAAACTCTTGCTCTCACACACTCCAATGGTACAACCCCTAGATTAGGAAAAGGAATTTCACGTTTTTGTGGACATGTCAGACATCGCAATCGAAAGCATGCTCATATAAATGTATGAGAAAAATTGGTTTTGGCCAATTTATCATGCGAGCAAACAATTGTAGAAGGTAGAAAAGAATTATTTGAGAACAGAGCGAGAAGCCTTGTGGATGATCTATAGTGTAATGAAGTCTTGACACTACTTGCTATGGAAAAATTTCACTTTCACTTTCCATATAAATCATTCAGCATTGGTATATCTGGTATCAAAAGCATCATTAACAGGGAAGTTAGCCTGGTGGACTCTGTTATTACAAGAATATGAGTTCGATATAGTTCATAAGATGAGAGCACAACATGCAGTGGCTGATTACCTCTCGAGGCTAGAATCTGGTGAAGCATCAACAAGGGTCGCAAACGATTTCCCAAATGCAGGGGTGATGGTGCTGATACCAGAAACATGGCCACGAAAGACCACCGGAGGAACTGTCAAAAGCAAAATGGAGTCTATACCACAAATTGGTTGATGGTGTATGGAGACATGTGGTACGAAAGGATGAGCAAGAAATCTTATGAGCATGTCACATTGGAGTGGCAGGAGGTCATTTTGCAAGAGAGGTCATGGCCAACAAGGTTTGGCAAAGTGGTCTTTAGTGGCCAACAATGTTGCAAGACGCACACTTTTTCGTGAAGGAATGCAATGTGTGCCAATGGACGGGCAACCATAGGAATTGGCACAAATGCTGCATCAACCTGTGCTAGCATTGGAGCCATTCCAAAAATGGGGCCTCAATCTTGTAAGACCATTTAAACTTGCAGAAGCTCAAACAGGAAATTGCTACGTATTAGTTGCTATAGATTATTGCACAAAGTGGGTGGAAGCAAAAGCTCTACTTGAGAACACGATAGCAATCACAAAAAAATTTGTACAAGTATATTTGGTACAACTATGGATGCTCGATAGAACTAGTAAGCAACCAAGGAACACATTTTGTCAACGAAGTGATACACACTCTCATGCAACACTATGTTGATAGAGTATGGTTTACTATTCGCAACGGAACGGATTTGCATAAAGTACAAATAAAACACTTTTGAATATCTTGCAGAAAGCGGTAGAGGCCAATCGTACAAATTGGGACCGTAAATTGCACTCTACACTTTGGGCATACTAAACTAGTCATAAGACTCACTAGAATTCGGTCTAAACCATTCGGTTGGCATTTGTTGTAGAGGTCGTAATGTCGTCCGAGTTCATCGTTCCTAGCTTACGAATACAAATGGAACATAACATGAATGAGTCCAAATCAGAGTAAGCACGAGTGGAGCAGCTGGTATAGTTGGAGGAGGACTATATCTGTAGGTTGGAAGCATTGGAACATGAACAACGGCTGTGAAAGGTGTTCGTAGACTGTCATCAGAAGGGTTACGAGCACAAATTCGATAAAGGAAAAACTTTATTGTTATTCCAATTGCGGTCCAGGCTCAAGCCCAGAAAGTTATGGTTGTGTTGAATGAGGGTGTATTGGATTGTCAATGAGGGGAATGACACTTACCAACTCAATACAGTACTTTCTAAGGAAGTTCTGCCTCAATGGGCAAACGAGGTTTGGTTTAAAACCTATTATGAAAAGTTGCCACCCAACCCGTTTCGTTAGACGGAAGGTCCCAAGGTAACTTCGGAAAAAGTCACGACCGCGACTTTGGAATAAAGGAAAGACGTACTATTACAATCGGGATCCGACGAGATCGTACTAGGTTGGTTGGATAGCAAGTACGACGGAGATCTCATGGTAGCACCACCTTTCGTGAAAATACGGAAGGAATCGAAACGATTGTATCAGGCTAATTATGATAGTAGATATGGCAACCCAGATGAACATGAGTCGGACTCAGACGGAACTGAGGCGTAATTCACTTTGATATGGATTTTTCTAACATGGAAAAAAAGAAACAAGGATCGTAATGACGTGTGGAGGCATGTTAAAAGCTTCAAAATCCATAATAAAATTACTGTAAAGCATTCGGGACAATGACTTGGACGAACTCGAGTGGATTTGAAAACAATTTTGGAAAGGATCCCAAAATTAAAAAAATTTAGGAGGACATCCAAAGTAAGTCGAAAATACATATGACACAGATTTATAAAGATTTTATTATTATTGCGCCAAATTTGAAGGAGTTAAGGCATATCATACTGCATTGAAGGCACATAACTCTCAGACATGAGAAAAGAATTGGCGGATATTGAGATAATGATATCGATGACATTTTGTGAAAAGACTCGATAGAAGTACATTATTCTCTTGAAGGAACAATGCTTACATTTTATCAAAAGGGCATTAAATGTGTATATTGTTATACATGTGTAAATAATTGTCAAATTTTCATTAATTATTACTCGTTAGTGTCGGTGTGCCAATCTATATAATTGATTTTGGTACAAGGACACGTGATAATAAACAATTGATAATAAACGGTTGAAAAGCCTACCATAAATAAGGATATATGACATGTGTTATAGGTTTTGAATAGATGACCTTGTTTAAAAAACAGATAATTCTAACCGATTAATAAAACATAAATTTATAATATAATTACTATCACCAATACATATATTATCACCAAGCCTCATCATGTCGGATTCTACCGAAAGACTCAATCAGCTTATGGAAGCCATGCATCAAAGGGTTAATAAATCAGATCAAGCTTATTATCCAGTTAAAGCCTCAACGATATTCGGATGACTTTCATCAAGTCGGTCTCATTGGGACTTTCCTCTCAGGAGCTGCACAAGCCTGGTTTGTACCACTGGTCGAAATATCATCCCCACTTTTACGCAACTTTCTTGCCTTTTTGGCAAAGTTCGAAGCAACATTTGGGGATACAGACCGATGCCGAACAGTCATCACCAAACTCTAATCATTACATCAAGGTATGTGTCCGGTGTCTGTCTATGCCTCTGAATTCCGATAATTAGCATGTAATGTCTAGTGGCATGACCAAGCGCTTTACGACCATTTTCATCGGAGCCTTCGAAGCGATGAAAAATCTACTACTCAACTTCCCGAAGCCTATTTCTTTCTCGTAAGCCATCACACAAGTAGTCTGTTCGACTTTTTGACCTTCGTAAGGAGGATTGAGCGACATCAAGGTGGCAACCTGGTTCGAGAACCCCGTCAACATCATCATCCAATGACCTTGTGCCAATAGAAATTGACCGAGTTCGAGGCTTACTTATCGAGGCTAAATGAAGGTTTTGACAAACTAATGGACTATGCTTATACTGTGGCGCCTCCACCCATCTAGTTCTTTTTTGTCCAAGGAGAACTAGCTAGCAACAATGCTCTATGGCACCAACAACCAGAAACGATAGTGTCCAACTACAGTCAGAGCCCTGTGGTTGGACAACTCAAATTCATGTTTCTCCCAAAGTTCTACTATCTCCATAGATGGTTTTTCCTTCTCGGTAAGCATCCATTTCAAGTCTATTTCAATTGATTCATTAGCGCTTCTTGATTCCGGGACACTCACATGTTTTATGGATGAAAAGTTTGTTTATAAGCACAAATTTCCGATGGTTTGGTTATCCAAGCCAATACAAGTGGAAGCTATCGATAGGCGTATTCTTTCTTTTCGCGCAGTTACAAAAACCACTGGTCCACTCCTCTTCTATCTCAGGGATCACCAGGAGGTCTAGAAGTTTTACATTATCTCTTCACCACGACACTCAATCATACTTGGTTTGTCCTAGTTGAAGGCCCATAACGCAAATATCCATTGGTGCAACCACTTGATTACTTTTACATCGCCACCTTGCATGGAGATTTTTTCGGTCAAAGAAATATCTAATGATGCAACGTCAGAATGGCCTGAATCGGTTTCTAGCGCTGAACTCTCCATTCGAGTCGAAAACAACTCCAAGGCGGATGGTCATGTCCCAGTCTCAACAAAGGCAATCGTGCATCATGTTGTTGAGTCAAACACCCTAAATCCTATGCAGACAACTGTCAACCCACTACCGTCAAAGTACCAGGACTTTCAAGACGTGTTCGAGAAAAAGAATGCGGATCGCTTGCCTGAACATTGACCCTATGATTTGTCTTCAACTTATCATCCCCAAAGCGATAGACAAAGAGAGTGGGTTAATCAAATCTTGGAACAATACTTGCGGTGTTCTCTTAGCTACCAACATGATGATTGGGTTGACCTTCTCTCACTTGTCGAGTTCGCGTACAACAACCCTTTGAATGCGTCTACGGGCCGCGTTACTCCCTTTTTCGCAAAGTACGGTTTCCACCCCCGTTTCGACATTTATCTTTCCTCTGATTCCGTCAATTCTTCTACGAAGGACCGGGCACGTCTCTTGGAGGATGTACATCGCGACCTCTCCTTGCTTACTCTCGCTAGAGATCGCTACAAGATGCAAACAAACCGTTTTCGCTCAGCTGCTTCACGGTTCGAGGTAGGTGATTTCGTTTGACTTCTCCGTCGCAATGTTGTCACAATTCGTCCTTGTCCGAAGCTTGATTACAAGAACTTAAGCCCTTTCCGTGTCATCAAGAAAATAGGGCCCATGGATGTCTGGTTAGAGCTCCCATCTCACTTCCGTATTCATAATGTCTTTTATGTCTCTCTTCTTGAACCTCATCATCTGTCAACTATTCCTTATCGGCACCCTTCTCCTCCACCAACCATCTAACTCTCAACCGGTGAAGAATACGAAGTCGAACAAATTCTTGACTCTTGTCTCTTTTGTCACAAGCTGCAATACCTTGTCCAGTAGATAGATTAGTACCCTGTCTTGGAAGCAACATGGAGCTGACATACCATCTCAAGCATGCCCCGGATCTCGTTCATGCCTTTCATCAAGGTTATCCACAAAAACTAAGGCCGCGTTTTGGAGGGCGATGATGAAGGGAAGACAATGTCATGGGTTTCGAACCCATGACCTTGTCTAAAGAATCAATCATTCTAATCGATTGAGGAAATATGAATTCATGATTTAATTATTAACACCAATACATGTAATATCTCTTTTTAATGTTCCAGAAAGATCTGGAACTTTCTAGAAGCCTCTTTATGCATCCTTCCCTTGCATGCAACACCCCTTAGCTTGCATGCGGGGGCCTTAAATATGTATAAATACAGGAGCTCAAATAATAGTCAGTTTTATCTATTTTCTTCCCAGTTATCTCCTCTACTCTGGCGTACCTCTTTCTACTCCTCTGTCTCTTTTCGAGCTCTGTATGTCCTTCTATCTCTGTATGCTGTTAAGACCCGAAAAAGAATAATTATTTTTCATATGGATTCGAGGAGTTATGGTTAGAATCCGTAAAAACACCCCAACTTCAAGTTGGAGGTGCTTATAAATGGGGCTCATTTTTTATTAACCCGTAAAAAAACGCAGAATAGAATAGAGTGAAATTACTAAGAGAGTGAAATTTTTTTAATAAAGTACGAAATTCGAGAAATTACAACAAACACGATGAGAACCATCGAACTTTCAATGTGCTAGTTGGTGCTTGGCTTATGCGTTGAGGACTCGGAGGATATCTTCAAGTAATTAAGGCTGTGCCCTAAGCAGAATCTGTGGATGACTATCGCTTGGAGTTGTACACACATTTCTAGACTTAGAGGCGGGCGGGGAAGAAGAGCTTGGTCCTTATGACGATTACCGCTTCATAAGCTACTATAGTGAATTCTCCCCAATAGTGAAGTCGTTATGTACCAGGGAGGGACAAATGAAGCTTTTAGGGAATTTGTTGGGTTTTTTACTGATTGGGTGTTGATGCAGCAAAATGTGTACTTAGTATTCGAAATACGAGGTAACGTGCTCATTGTAGAATGGGAGGATTGGAAGATGGATTGGGCCGTAAGCAAATGAGGCCCTAATCCGTGAAGTTATGGCGATAGGTAAGAAGTGCGTCATGGCCCTCCCATATTGGCTAGTGATGTACTACCCACCACCTCCTGGCATGGAGAAAGGAGACAGTCGGCTCAACAGTCGCGAAGCCGCGACGGGGGCACCGCAGCAGCAAATGGCCGGACTTGTACCGGATGTGGGTATGTGTGCATAGGTTTGTGTACTGGAGCCCCATTTGGAGCCAGCGCCAATGGAGGAAAAACGGCCGCAATGACCTAGGAAGTGGCTGCGGCAATTGACGTTGGAGGAAATGACACCTCTCACGATTCCCGTTGTGCAATGTTTGCTCTCCGGACCCCCCGAGCGAATTGAACTACAATCTAGCCCCATAGAGGGAACAAAACCAGCCGTAGTTGAAGAAATTGTCGAAGCCGCACCAGAAGACCTATGCGTTGGTCTTGACTGTAGAAATGGATGGGATAGAGTCGATAATACCCGCGATTGCGGTGGAAGTAGAGGCGATATAAACCCGGATCTTGGCATGGGATATTAAAGAACAGATTCTGATCGTTCCTCAAGGATGGGATGCCGACATGCTGTAGATCGGTGAAGGCACGATGACTACCGATCTTGAGGTCGAGATCATGGTCTTTGTCAAAAAGAAAACGCCGGATCGGTAGCCGTTCAATCGGTGTAGCTGAAAAAGTCACTAAAGGTGCAACAAAGGAAGAAGAAAGTGACGGCCAAGGAGACGGCCTATCTCAATTTGCGGCTGAAAACATCAAGCCCCACACTAATAGTAGGCACCATGAAAGTAGAAGGAAGGCCGGGCAGTATGGCCAATATGACAAAAATTGTATATAGTGTGTAGGATAATGCCAATTTTGTCACGGGAACGATAAATGTACAGACCAAACCACCTATACTTAGTATGGATGAGGTGACCATAGTGACCGAAGGCATTGAGCCTGTCGTGGAGACGGTTGCAACACCGATGCTTGAGGCAATCAAAGCCATGCCTCCACTGCCACGTCTCAAATCTGAATCGATACAGATGGCAGATCTGGTGGTCGTCAAAATAAAGGACTCACTGCATGAGGACGTGCATCGGATTGACACTGTACCAATTAGTCCCATTTCATCCCTAGCTAGTATGGTAGCAATGGGCATGTTGAGCGGACTATTAGAACAAAGTAAGAGTTTGAACGATTGAAGGAAGATATAAGATAATATAATAAGAGAGGAGAGTAGATTGATAAGAGAAGAGTCACTTGGACTAATGTTCACGGCTTTTTCACACCGACTAGCCAAGCAGAGCCCAGCGATACAAGTCATCCTATGCTCTTTGAGCTGGACGACATTATGATGATGATGGAGAAAACGATGGAGGAAGTGTGCAAGTGGAAGAAATGGATAGAGGCTCGAACATCAGCGATGGTCAAGCACAACGTACCAAAATGGAAACAAGGAGTTAGAGGCTACGAGGGATCATTATGGAAGAAGATCACCGCTCTGATTGCAACCAAAAAAGGAGTGAGATTAGTTGTGGAGGAAGGAGGAAAAAGAGAACTTGCTAAGTTATGGCTAGAGGTAGAGGCCGACCAGTTCTACAATTAATTAGGGGAAGCCCAAGTGGAGGTAAAGAGACCTGTTTGATGAAGGATGTGGAAAGGACAACGACAGAAAATTGCCCTCTAAAGAAAGATGTGAAGAATCTAACCGCGAAAGCGACAAAGCTATGATCGAAGAATGCAAGCGCGATGCTTCGAGCACAAGCGTATCAAAACGAACGGGGTCCGCTAAAGATGGAACTGTAGGTCTCATTAGAAGCATCGCGGAAATCTTGGGTTTTTTATTGTTTTGCGCGGTTATGGGTTCGACGTGTTAGACACTATCCCACAAGCGTGTCATACTATTATCCGTAAAGTTATGGAATAATCAATAACCAGTATGAAAATAGGAGGCAGAGCCGTAGTAGTATGGATTTAGGTGGTATGACTTAGATTCGTAACGACACATACTATTACCGACTACAAGATAATAATCGGTATGGAGGAAAGACAGACCGATATTTTTGTAAATCGACACCAATTTGCACGAGACCCGAAAGGGCATGAATCTTATATATAAAGTCATGGTGGTTACTTGCACATATGTCAGGAATTGTGTACTCGAGAGTAATAATTTTGTTTTTGGGAAATTGTGTTTTTTGTCTACTTGCCATTTCATTTTCGTTACGAACTAGTACGGTGCACTAGTTCAGCTTGAGTAATACATTTCTTTATTTCTAGTACAACTACTTCACTATTCAGGATAGTCTTGGTTCCTGAAACTGAAGGCTAACATTCTTCCTCGAGTTCCATCAAATCTCAAATAGATGTTGTTGCGTGGCGTGATCTAGTATTGCGGCAAAGCACATAACTAGTTTACTGCGTTTTTTTGTCGCGATTGTAGACGTGACCCTTACCGCGACTATAGACACGAGATTTACGACGACTTTAGACACGAGCCTTACCGCTTGTTGTCGTAGTAAATATGGTAAATGTGTTGAAAATTAGGAATATATAATTTAAGTAGATATTTATCTAGGAAGATGGAGTTAAAATATAAAGCCTAATATATGCATATGCACAAGACAAAAATGAAACCATGCACCTCTACATTACTAACGTGCTTACCATTGGGACATATCATAACTTATTTAATAATTTTATAATAAAAAAATATCAAATAATTCATGGATTTATAATTAGAAAAGGCCTCCATGCACAACTAGCATGCATGAATAGAAGAGATAATTTTAGATATAAGATATAAAAAAAAAAGGAAAGCACACATGCCAAAATAGTGTGCATGATCAATTTAAGAGGTTTTTTCTAACATTCTAGATTATGAATAAAAAGTAGTTAGGAAACAATAGGGCATAGACAGACTTAGTAGAGCCCCACTAGTAAGTTAAGTGCATGAAATCTCTATATAAGAGGGGGCCATTGTGAGGAGAAGGGGGAGGGGCAGCTTAGGGGAAGAAGAAGACGGAGAAGGAAGAGGAGGAGGTAGAGCTCAAAAGAAGAGAGGAAGCTTGGCATCTCAAAAGGAGGAAAGTTCACGATCCAAACCCTAATATCGAAGCCCTAACCCTCGCTTATCCAAACCATAATCTTTTTTTATCTAAACACAAATTCGCAATCCTAATCTCCCAAATCCAAAAGCCTAAACCTCTTATACTACTAGGAATACTAGCATGTTCTCGTGATCATAGAACACAATTATAATGATATTTTGTAATTAATCTCTTATTATTTAAAAAGATGAATGACTTCTAATTAATCTATCTATCTCCTAGTTCAGAACCCCAGTGGTTCCACCCTAACACACCACATTTTGAGCTATATAGCCCGAACCCCATAACATCGTTTGTTGTAAGCTTTATTGCGACTATAGGTGCACAGTTTACTACATGTTTACAATAACGCAACTGTAGATGCACAATTTACTCCAAGTTTGATGCATGGTTACTGTTACTTTGATGCATGGTTATTGTTGCTTTGTTGCATGTTTACTGCAAGTTTTCTACTACTGTACTGCATGTTTGTTGCTAGTTTTACTGCTTGTTTACCGCATGTATATTGCATATTTTTCTACTAATTAGACGCATGTTTACTTCAAATTAGACATGTGTTTACTACAAAATTATCCAATTTGTTTCAATAACTTATTTTAAATATAATGTTTTCCTTTTATCTATTTAAAAAAACTTATAAAAAATTTTCAAAAAATTAAAAAATTAAAAAAGGTAAAGAATCTTTTAAATATCATATTCACAGGCATATTCACATTTATATGTATGTACATGCATAAAAATATATGTATTCATGTATATTTATGTGTAGAGATGTAGAGCTATACATGCATATTGGAATCTACAATTTACATAAACATATAAGAATGTACATAGATATATAACATTTTGGATCAGATTAAAGACATCTTTATTATATAATTGTATGTTAAATCAATTGGTTAAATCACTTAATTTTGTCGAATTAGGTCACAGGTTCAAATCTTGCCTGTAATACTAAGCTGCAATCAAAAGTGCATCTATTTTGCAACAAACATACAATCTGATTGTGGCAAATTTGTAGTAAACAGTTTTGCAACAAAACTGCATATTCGTTGTAGCTTGCAATATAGATGCACTTCTTACTGCAATATAGACTTTATATATATTTTTACTTTATATTATATTATATAATTCTATGTTGAACAAGTTAGCTAGACCACTTGATTGTGTCAAATAAGATCATTGGTTTAAATTTTGCTTGTGACATAATATTATTGTAGATGTGCATTAAGTATTGAGTGTGGGTGTGTCCATATTGCACTAAAAGTTGTGGAAAACTCACTAATACTTTGTAAATTGGCTAGACCATTTGAACACATCGAATATGATTATAAGTTCTAATCTTGGCATAGCTCAAGTTTATCATGCAATGGTTATGATGCATGTGCACTAGTAATGTGCCATGAAACAAATTATCCACCCTATCGTTATACGATATAACACATCCGCAATCGAAACACACGTAATTACATGAGGGTGGCGAAAACGTTCAAAGAGCATGAAAACACTCAAGTTTCACATTAAATTGTTTAAAGAGATTTAACCTCAACACACATCTAGGAACATAGAAAACGTTTTTCGTCATGTGTATGTAAGGAAATGAATTCATATGTTCATAGAAACTAAACATGAGATTATTTGTCACAAAGGATGAATAATAAATGGTCTCATAAAACTGGTTGAAATAAGTTGCAACAAATTTGATGTGATTTTGTCAAAACATTTACCGCAACCAAGACATGTCGCATCTAGGTTGCGGTAAATAGTCGTGGTAAACTCACCAATGCCTTGTAATGTCATCTTACATAATTGTATGTTTATCAATTAGCTAGACCATTTGAACACATCAAATAATATTATAAGCTCAAATTTCGGCTTGGCTCACGTTTATTATGCAATGATTATGATGCAAGTACACTAGGAATGTGCCATGAAACAAACTATTCACCCTATCATTATACGATATAGCATATCCACAATCAAAACACAAGTAATTACATGAGGGTGAAAAAATCGCATCTAGGTCGCAGTAAACGGTCGTTGTACATTCACCAATGCCTTGTAATATTATATTATATAATTGTATGTTTATCAATTGGCTAGACCATTTGAATACATCGAATAAGATTATAAGTTCAAATCTTGGTATGACTCACAATTATCATGCAACAGTTATGATGCAAATACACTAGTAATGTTCCATGAAACAAATTATCTTTCCTATCGTTGTACGATGTAGTACATCTACAATCGAAACACAAGTAATTACATGAGGGTGATGAAAACGTCCAAAGAGCATGAAATTTCTCAAGTTTCACATCAAAATATTTAAAGAGATTTAACCTCAGCACACCTCTTGGAACACAAAAAAAGTTTATTGTCGTGTATATGTAGGGAACGAATTCATATGTTCATGGAAATCAAACATCAGATTAGTTATATAGTAAAGGGTGAATAATAGATGGAAGCATGGGATTAATTGTAATAAAGTAGAGAAAGAAAAGGTCAAAGGAGGTGGTAATAGGCATCATAATAAGTAGGAGGGCTCACCCTACTTGTTGGTCCCTGTCGCCCAAAGAACCTTCCTACGACCATTGTAGATTACAAGATTACCATCATGTTGTAATACAAGGTAATGGCTTTCATTAACTCCGACATTGGTTCCACTAGACCATATCGTTGTTCCTTGACTGTCGTAGATTACAGCATTGCCATCATATTGCATGATGAGATAGCATAAATTTCCCTTGTGTTGTGTGTTTGACGCCCAAATTGGTTTTCTATTGTCGTAGAGGACCAAGTTGCTATCCATTTGCATGTAAGTGTGTAAGGGCCTTCAGTTAGTTTACCATCTGGGAGTAGTATGTAGTCTTGTAACAAGATATTGCCTCCATGAACAACAGGCATCTGGTATGAATATGGAAGCAAAAATGGGAACCAAGAGGTGGAAGAAGCTTGTTGGGTTGGGTTAATTGTTATAGTGGCACCAATCTATGCACACTCTTGTGCGCAGGGCCAGCTATTTAACATATGTGCTTTCCTACCAAGTTTGGTTGACATCACAAAACGCGGACACTGTATTTTAATAATGATTGCTTTATGTGAGTCAAGGATCAAAACGTGGATACATTGTTTGAATAATGATCGCTTTACGTGACTCAAACTGTAGATACAATGTTTAAATAATGTTCGCTTTACATAACTCAAACGCGGATACAGTGTTTGAAGAATGATTTCTCTACGTGACTATGGGTCAAAACGCGGATACAATGTTTGAATCATGATTGCTTAGCGTGACTCAAACTGCAGATACAATGTTTAAATAATTTTTGATTTACATGACTCAAAACCTTGATATCATGTTTGAATAATGATTGTTTTACGTGATTAAAGGTCAAAACGCGGATACAGTGTTTGAATAATGATCACTATACGTTGTCGAGCCTTTTCGCTCCGGAACCACTCGTGTCGAGTCCACTCGCTCCGGAACCGCTCGTGTCGAGCCTTTCGGCT
>JBBBWG010009845.1:8846-22457 GCA_037176905.1 Azolla pinnata | reverse complement strand
AGCAGCAGCAGCAGCAGCAGCAGCAGCAGCAGCAGCAGCAGCAGCAGCAGCAGCAGCAGCAGCAGCAGCAGCAGCAGAAACAGAGACGGAAGGCAAATGGATCCCTCAAGCCTGGTGATGGCAAAGAACCCAGGATCCGTTCGCAACAGAAGGAAGATGCGATCGAGCCCTCTTCTTCACGTCCGTGCGCTGCTACTGCATCTTCATCCCGCAAGGTAGATTTCGTTTCCTCTTCGTCTGGTAGCGATGACGACGGCGATGCTAACAAGGCGGGATTTGGCGCCGAGGGAGGAGAGAAGAGGAAGGGTAATCGCAGGAATGCTTGGGCAGGTGAAGGGAAGAAATTCGGCAAAGCCAGCTACAGCAGCGAGAGCAGCGGCAGTGATGATGACAGTGAGAGTGATTGTCTTGATAGCGATGATGATGATGATGATGATGAAGATGATGACGACGACGAGATGATCGAGCCAGATTCGAACTTCAATCTTCTCAATTCATCTCTCTGCAATACTTACAGCAGAACGAGTAGAGACAAGAGAGATATGGAGGATGAGGGGGAGCAGCAGCACAATCACAACAACAGTGTTCCTGCAGAAGAAGAGAAGGATCTGGAAGAGAAGAGAAGCCCTTCGTCTGATGCGAAAGAAGCTCCGGCTTTTGCCCCCCCAAGTGCCATCATTGCTGCAGCTTTTGCTGCAAGAGCAGCACTTGACAGTCCCATGAAGCGACATCAAAACTATTCCAAAAGCAGTAACCCTGCAAAGAAAGATGAAAGGATTTCCGGAAACAGTAACTCTGCGCAGAAACATGAAAGGAATAGGCTGACTAGTATCCCTCTTGACAACGATAAATCTAATGGCTATGTAAAGAAAGAAAGCAGCAGCGGTAAAGGTATCGATTCTTCACATGATATGAGCAATGAGAAGGATGAAAGGACTCCCCTTTTGAAGAAGCGAACAAGAAAAATGGAAGACCAGGGAAAAGAGATCACATCTTCAACTGCCGCTGAAGCTGTGCGGTTTTCGGACCTTGGGGGCATCGATGGAATCTTAGAATCCTTGAGAGAGATCATGTTTCCTTTGTATAATCCAGGTATATACTCATGGTTAGGTATTCAGCCAATGAGGGGTATCCTTTTGCACGGTCCTCCAGGTTGTGGCAAAACGAAGCTTGCTAACGCCATTGCATTTGAGGCTGGATTACCCTTCCTAAAGATATCGGGTTCAGAGGTTGTCTCAGGAATGTCAGGTGTGGTGAGGCAATTCTTTTTCTGCATTCAAAGGGATATACGAATCAATGCCCCTGTGGAACTAAAGATTGTGGATTTGCAGGTGAATCGGAGGCGAAGATTCGAAGCCTGTTTGCAGAAGCCGAGAGGTTAGCTCCATCCATTGTGTTTATAGATGAAATTGATTCCATTACTTCCAAAAGAGAGAATGCACAAAGAGAGATGGAACGAAGAATAGTCACTCAACTCATGACTTGCATGGATGATCTCAGTCAATCTTTTCAGCGGTGGATAGAAGAACCTGATAATTATTTCCCACATACAGAGAAACCAAAACATGTATTGGTCATTGGTGCAACAAACCGTCCTGAAGCGTTAGATCCTGCTCTCAGAAGACCTGGTCGTTTTGATCGTGAAATATTGTTGGGAGTTCCTGATGAAGATGGAAGGAGTCAAATACTGTCGGTGTTAGCAAAACACCTCAGGCTGGAAGGTTCTTTTGATTTCAAATCCATAGCAAGATGCACGCCAGGGTTTGTAGGTGCGGACTTAGCTGCGCTGACTCAGGAAGCTGGAGCAATAGCAATCAAAAGAATCATCTCTCATAGAAAACTTAAAGAGTGTGCAACTAAATCACCTGTAATGGCAGCTAGTTCTCTTGATGTAATGGAGAGTTCATGCGTAGCTGCAGGTGAAGTGGACCAATGTGTGGAAATATATGACACTAAATTTTCCGATGGGAGTGATTGGTGGAAAATACAGTGGTCTCAAGAAGAGATGTGTCGTTTGAACATAACGATGCGGGACTTCGAGGTAAAATCCATATTTCTATTGGCAATGATTTCATGCTGATTTTAAGTTTATAATTGCTGTAAGATAGACTGCCAGAAACAAAGATTCTTTGTTGATGTCATTCATAGTTTCTTTGAGCACGTCTGGTTAATGGGTTCTTTCCATTGTAGAGTAGCTCTATGTTAAAGTTTCCAATGTAGTTTTAATACAACTGACATTTTACCTGGTTGAGGAGCCCTTACACCATCTGCAAAATACAATATAATATCTTTTGCTAATCTTCTTATCTGAACGAAATTTGAGCTATCTCATGTCGATATTATGTCCTCTCTAACTATGAAATTGGAGATCTTGTTGATGAATAGAATCCACCAAAGTAGCTGAGAGAGGTCAATTTGCATCTCTCATGGTACTGTTCTTTGTTGCTGCACACATTCCCACTAATATTTTCTGGTGTTTTAAGTTGGCTTTTGCTTGTTGCAGGAAGCTGTTGCAATAGTTCAGCCTTCAACCAAGAGAGAGGGGTTTTCATCCATCCCTAATGTGAAATGGGAGGACGTGGGTGCCCTTGGTTCTGTTCAAAAGATGATGGAATTTTTTATTTCCAGGCGGATTAAGCATCCAGAAGATTACGAGGTTTTATGGTTTTAGTGCTTACTTCTTATGCCAAAATCCGACATCTTTCTAACTTATTGACTCTTTTTGTAATTTTTGGTTGTTTTAGGAGCTGGGTCTTGATATGGATGCTGGGTTTCTGTTGTATGGACCCCCTGGTTGTGGCAAAACGCTTGTGGCAAAAGCTGTTGCCAATGATGCACAAGCAAACTTCATATATATCAAGGTCTGTGGTGAAGAAATGATACCATTTTAATTTGTATTAAATGGTAGTAACTAATAGGCAGTGTTGATCTGCAACAATGTTTGGAGTGAGAGGACCATTATGAACATGCTCTTTGTTGTTGTCAGGAGGCGGTTTGTTTCAGCTTGGTTTTTGCTTCTCATTTAGCAAGTTCCAAAATTTGACACTGTCTGGCTGCAGGGACCAGAGCTTTTGAACAAGTATGTTGGTGAAAGTGAGCAAGCTGTCCGGTTGTTATTCTCCCGTGCTCGTTCTTGTGCACCGTGTATTCTCTTTTTTGACGAAGTGAGTGTCTTTCTTAATCTCTTATGAAGCTCATTTGAGTGATTTAGGCGGTATATGAATGCTTTTCTGTCCATAGATGGATGCACTGGCCCCAAGGCGCGGAACTGATGGAAATGCAGTTGCAGAAAGAGTACTTAATCAGGTATTTTACGCAGTGTGTGACTGGTTTTGTCGAAGTTCTGTGGATTCCGCAAACTTATTTCTACTCTGCCCAAGTACAGCTGTTGAGTGAGATGGATGGAGCAGAGAAGCGTAAGGGTGTATTTATGATGGGTGCAACCAATCGGTGAGTGTATGCATATCATATAATTGGGAAAGAAAGTGCATGTTTTGCAGCCTGGAAACAGGCGATCAAGCTTGAATCCACAAAACTCTTTACATTGATCAGATGAGGTTTTGTTCACAAAATTAAAAATCTCAGTTCCTGTCATATCCTGGTGGAGGGCAGCATCTAAGCCTGTTCCAAGAAAATTGACTATAGTATGCTTTATAGTTAGACTACATTTCATTGATTGGATGGAAATTAATGGTGAGCCCTGTCTTCATGATGTAAATCTGTTTCTCATCACTCAATACATAAAAGCTCTGGTACCGAGTGGCTGAGATTTTGATCATCAAGTCGGACTTTTCATATCCTATCATATCGAGGTTGAGTTGGCACCTAACCGAGGTTCAAGAATCGAGTATAGTATGGTTCTGCAGTTAAATTTCCTCTCATGATTGGGAATTAGTGGCGAGGTCTCTTCATGTCGGTAAACCTTAAAGTCTGGCACCAGCTGGAAGCAGAGACGCAAGTAAACTCACGCATAGCACTGGATTATAGCGATTTAGTTTTGAGAGTTTTCTGTCATGTTCGTGAAGTCCTGCATTAAGTTGATTAGGATGGTAATTCTTCGTATGTACCAGATTATAACTACATCGGTATTTAAACTTAGATGTAACGGTTTTTGTGCTATTTGGTCAGGCCTGATATGATAGATCCAGCTGTACTAAGACCTGGACGGCTGGGTAAGCTGCTATACATACCTCTTCCGGACCATGGAGGAAGGGTGTCCATCTTGAAAACTCTGACCCGACGGAAACCAATTGCATCAGACATCGACCTGGTTTCCATTGCATCTAGCAAACACTGTGAAGGACTTAGTGGAGCTGATCTTGCTGCACTGGTACGGGAGTAAAAGCCACCCCTTTTTTAGCTTTTCATTGTTGGGGTTGTTTGGAAGAGGATATCTTATCACTTTCCTTACTACTACTCTGACTAGTGGAACTTCCTTCTTTGTGAATTTATGAACCCTTTCTCATCAATGCAAGCCTAGAGGAAAGAACATCAATATGTTACAAACTACTTTTGGGTTTTGGAACCATCTTTTGATTTCCCATTTTCTTTTCTATTGTTCTCAGGTCAATGAAGCATGCATGGCGGCTTTACAAGAGAAATGCGCCAATGCGGATTTGTCACCTGAACGAGTGTCTGTTTGCGATCGACATTTTGAAACTGCCCTTTCGTTGATCTCTCCGTCTGTTTCCAAGCAGGTATTGATTTGTATTTGCCTTTGAAAAGTGTACCCTCTTTGATGAAACGAGTGGGCATGGAACAGAAAAGTAACGGATACGACCGTCTGATTTTGATGCAGGACCTGATGTACTATGAGTCTCTGCCTAAAAAGTTCAATCGCACATCAAAAATGATGGGGATCGCATCTGGACCATGTTTGTAGCGTGAATCACAATCACTACTACTACTACATGGAGGTAGGATACCCTGATTCTTCTTGCGTTGCAAACTTCTTCTGTGGACTGAGAAAGTCGAAAAGTAATATCAGAGAAACCTTGTGATTGAAGTGAACCCACTTTGAGGAAAAGTTGAAGGTGCTGCATTTGCCCTTCAACTTCATCAAGGGAAAGAATCGGAGGTCCTATGGAAGGTTGTATGTTAGCTGTTGAAAAACAGTTTCAAAACACTGAGGTACATAGAAAGCATCATCCTCGGTATATTCAATAACATCTCCCTCGGAGGCACGGTATTGTATTCAATAATATGTTCCCTCGTTCTTCTTCAATCCGATTCTCTATTCACGAGTTTGTACATGGAAGCCAAGTTTTGGAACAGTAATTATAGATTCTATCCACAAAAAGAGCTCTCATTCAACGAGGTTAACAATTTTCCTCCCAAGCTGTAAATTTCACATTACAACTAACAGCCCTCATGCTAATGGGTTAGTTAATCTGTTTGTTGCTCAATGTTATCATGCAACCTTGGTGTTGCTTTGGAAATTGGTTGCGAAACTTCTCTATCTATTTATTGCCCATATGTTTTGCAAATGATGATGGGCCATGTGATGCAGGTGCATATGATGAAAGAGGGATGGAGGATATTATTCCTGCTGCATCGAGGTAGAGATGTGAAAGGTTTTTGATTTTTGTTCATGGAAAAACTGCTGTGACCAATTCCCATTGAAAAGTACCTTGATCAGTATAAATTTGGTCACAAAAACCATGGGCTCAAACTGATATATGCTGGATGATTCAATCCAATAGCTTATTGTGGTCAAATCTCATGCAGCATCAAGAAGGTGATGATGCCATAGCTTCCAAGACATTCAGTCAAAGCCTGTGTTTTGAAGCCATATCTTCCAAGACATTCAGTCAAAGCCTGTGTTTTGAAGCCATATCTTCCAAGACATTCAGTCAAAGCCTGTGTCTTCATGCTATATCTTACAAGACAGCATCAATGGCCTGTCTTCTGAGGCCATTCTGACTTAGTCAAGCCTGGATTGCAATATTCTTCGTTTCACGGAAGAATTTGTGGGCAAACCAACTTCAGAAACTATGTTGGAGCATTGCAGAAAAGGCTCGAAAAAACATGATCTGGGTGAATTACACAGGCATCTAGCTATCTATCCATCTAGTTTGATCTTTACCTAGCGAGCGGCTAGTTTTAGCTACGAGTAGATTAGCACTAAATCGCCATTTTGCGATCTCGACGATTAGCACTAAATCGCCATTACGATCTTGACGCTTAGCACTAAAATTGCTATTGCGATCTTGACGATTAGCACTAAATCGCCATTGCGATCTCGACGAGTCCATCCATTTTTTGCCATCTTATTACCGTCAACATAGATGGATGGTCGATTGCCTTCAAAAAGGCAGATCAATCTGTCGTCGACAATGATCCCGAGATGCCTCGGAGGTTATCAGCTTGCCCTCGACAAAAGGGAGAGAGAGGGGTGGGTTATCTGCAACGCGAGCAACACATGTAGGCTTGTCTCTCTTTGGTGAGACATCCAATTGATCATGTTTGTGGGACATGTCTGTGTGTGCGTGTGTGTTGGTGTGCTTAACCAGCTTTGGCTAGCTAGCTAGCTAGCTAGCCAGAAGTAGCCGGCATTCCATCGCATTATTGGGGACAATGTCGAGATCGGGCTCTTTTGTCTGTGTGTTCTGCACCCCGCTTCCAGTTTCAGACGACGTATGAAGAGAACCGCCAGGTTTTGTCGAATGAAGAGAAGATGTTTTTGTACGCACAACTGCTTCGGCTTCTATCTTTGTCAGAGGCGACAAAACCCAACAATGTATGTCAAGCAAGAGTCAAAGCCTCCAAGATTAGGGTCTCTGTCGGTGGCTCGACACGACGCATTTGTTTCCCCTTTGGCAAACAGAAGCTCGACAGTGAAAAATCCGAGCGATTCGATGATTGTGGTGAATGAATGGGTGAGGTGAACTATGAGGGCATGACCCTCAACCTTGGAGTGTTTGATAGAAGCAGAAGAAGTTCTGCGTATTCGACGTTGCAGCATTCCTGTTCCAGTTTCCCGAACATGTTCCAGCTACTGACTCGTAGCGATGTGTTTGTAATGGGCAATGGCGCAAGCAGAGCTTTGTAACTCTTTAAGAAGCTCTATAGACCCTTGGGGCTGTGACCTCAGATCGATTCGGGATATCAGCTAGACGATTCGATGGAACTCGTTTTCGAAACAAGGGTCATATCAGGAGGGGGCCAGATGATCCGCGAGATCGAATCTCCTACTTGGGATGAGATGATCGAAGGTACTCACTCGTCTAATGGATAGATTCCAATCCCTTTCCAATACTCGGATCCGCTTCGACAAGAACCAAGAGTCGATTACAATCATTGGATTTCATTTCCAAATCGACCAGAACATGCGATGCAATTTTGGGCCGACCGACGACAGATCTTGGATCGATAGATGGCTAGGAAGCATTCTCGAGAAGAAGATTCGGCGCGGTAATCTGAAGCTTTCAGAAAATGTACATCACTAGCCCGATGATCACACCCCGGTAGCCGATTCGATTCTTTTGCATGACCTCCCAATTCATCGAATTCATCCAAATTGCTAATCCAAAAAATTGGACTCATCGGCTTTGCTTACCTTAACATGGAATCGCTGTGGAAAGCTCATCGGACATGATCCGCATTGAAGCATGAATGAATGCGCAGAACCGATCGCCATCACCGATGCCAGCCATTCTTCTTGGTGGCAATCAAACAGCAAGATGCAACAGAAACTGGAGGCAAAGAAATGTGATTTGTTAAGCTTATAATGGAATGAATGTACATTACCGTCCGTGTCAGGAAGAGTAGAAGGAGAAGATTCAAAGGAGGCATTCCATCGTTTCCATTTTTCCCAGGATTCCGAGCTGGGCTTTTGCTTGCAGCTCCAGGCTTTTCTCGGCCTTTGTATTACAAGATTCTGAGGAGAATCATGCATTTTCCCGATGGATTCGGAAAGAATCATTCCCCGCCTTCTGTGTCCACTGCAAAAGGTCAACGGTCATTGACGTTATTCTGCAAAGCATCTGGTTAATCGTCAGGTCCATCCCTTCGGCTTCTCGGTAAAAGATGTGATTCTGCATTTGCAACTTGGAAGCTTCCATGGCGATCCTCTCAGGCGTGTAGAAGATTACGACCAAAGTGATGGAGATTTCCATGTATTTACAGGTATAAACATCACAGCAGGGTTTGGAGTACAAAATTGACAAAGCTTTCTCCCCGTATGGATAGCGTAGAAGCTTCGGATTCCTTACCTTGCAACCTTCCGCATTCTCCTTTGCAGAAGAAAAGCCAGACAATCGAGGTTTACTTCACATGCTTTCTTTAGAACCGCAGCAGACGAATCTGACGCAAAAGGCAGAGGCTCTGCTGCCTTTTTACCTAATTCTTTTCCTTGATCCACTAAGTGATCTTCTTTAGCACGCCTGACGGTAATCCAATCAAAGTTCGCAGGAACGGTTACAGAAGGAAGACATTCGGAGACAGACTCCAAGTTCGAGAGTGAGCGATTTGATGTTTCGTGATTCGAAGATGATTGAAGGCCACATCTCCAGCTCATCCTTTCGTCTTCATCTTCCTCTTCTGTTAAATCCTCTGAGAACGGCTCGTCGTCATCATCATCGTCATCATCGCTACTCTCACTGTCGGTGACTTGATACTCGAGAGTACTTCTGGGAGAAGGCTGAGGCTGCGCACAAAAATGAAGCGGATCATCTGGAGAGGCTGAACAAGAAGGATATGAAGGTACACTGCAAAGAAACGGGTGCTGAAGGAGATCCGATGCGGTCGATCTCAGTCTAGCATCTCGTTGGAGACATTTTGACAAGAAGTCGCGGCATTGCTCAGAGAGACACTCGGGGAGAGGAAGCTCCTCATCTGTGCATGCGATCTTAAAGAGCAGATGCTCCAGAGAAGAGTCGGAGGTCAAGGATGCTGTCCATGGCGGACTTCCCTGTGACATTTCGACCACGGTGCATCCCAAAGACCAGATATCAGAGGCGAATCCTTGCTCCACGCCTAGAAGAACCTCCGGAGCCATCCACAGCGGCGTTCCCCTTGGCGAAATCGAGCCCATTCCTTCGTCTCTGAGGCTCAGACATTCCTCCGTTTTGTGCTCAGCGTGAAGACGGCTGGTTGTAGCCTGCTCAAAAAGAGCAGGCCTTTCTCGAATCCTCTGCTCAGGTCCGATCAGCCATTGAGCTGAACTGCCGCCAGAATCGAGCCTTTCCCTTGTTCGCTCTTTAGATTTCGAAAGGCGTTTGGCCGCGCCAAAATCAGCGACCTTTACACCGCTCGATCCGACCAAGATGTTCTGGCCCTTGATGTCACAGTGAACAATCTGGTGCTCGTGCAGGTAGGCCAATCCTTCCACAATGCATCTCGTGAACATCCGGACGCATCGCTCGTCCAGCCTTCCTCCTGCCGATCTCCTCGCAATCTCTGCAACGCTGCCTCCCTCCATGTACTCGAGGAAGAGGTTGCGCGAGAGAACTCCGTTGTCGGAGGAGATGTCGCTCCCGAGGAAGGAGAGGATGCGAGGAGAGTCGAGCGTCTTGAGGATGGAGAGCTCCGATTCGATGGCGAGGAGCTCGGGAGAGGCGAGCGAGGTGGATTTGACAGCGAAGAGGTTCTCGTCGTCGAGGTTCACGGCAAGAGAGACACGGCCGAAGGAGCCATGGCCGAGGGGAGAGCGCCGGATCCATCTGCGGATAGGGGAAGAAAATGCGGGAGGCGAAGACGCCATGGCAAACGGCAGGCAGGAGCAAGGAGAAGGCGAGCCGGGAGAAGCTAAGACAAGATTCGGAAGGCTATGGCATGTTACAGGAGAATGTGCGTGGCCGGAACGGAGGGGGAGAAGGAGGAAGAAGAAGAAGAAGAAGAAGAAGAATTGCAGACGAGCAGCAAGAATCCGAGCGGCGGAAACGTTCCGAAGTTTGCTCGTTGGATTGGACCGGATCCACAGGAAGCCAGCGATGGCGGAAGCAAGACGGTAAACGCGACGGCGCCGAACGGGAAGAATTTCCGAAGGGAAACGGGGAGATCTTTGGCGATGGAGATGGAAGATACGGGGAAGGAATGCCTGTACCTGTGCGTACGGTGGATGAAATTCGCAGGAGATCTCGGCGATGGCGGAGGAAGATCGCGGGAACGCGCTCCAAATTGCACATACGGGAAGGAAACGAAGCAGAAGCGGAAGCGGAAGCAGAAGCAGAAGCAGAAGAAGAAGGAATTCTGTGGCGATGGCGATGGCGATGGCGATGGCGAAGGTCTGAGGTAAAGTTTCTGTGTTTTTCTGTCTGCGCGAAAAAGAGAACAAAAGGGAAAAAACACAAAAAAGAGCTCAGAAAAAGAGGCTTGGTGTCTGCATTTATATATAAATGCTTTTTGTTTTTTGAAAAAAAACCGAAAATGAATTAAGAAATAAAAATCGTGGCTTTCGTTTTTTTTCCTTTTTTTTGTTTTAAAAACCATTTCTTGGCTGTCGCGAAAATGACGCGCGCAGAATTCATTTAATTTTTTTCGGGCTCTCTCTTTGTTTTTGTTTCGGGGAGGAAAAAAAAACAATAAAAGAAGAAGGGGAAAAAAACAAATTCTGGCTTTTTTACGGGTTTTTTTGACGCTTGTTGAAATCAGTAATTAGGAATTAACCCAAAATTAGCGCCTAATCTTAGGCCCCCCCACTGGAGATTAGCAGCCGCTTAATTCCGCTAGTGTGCTTTTCTTCCTAATCGCCTCCCACGATCTCATCCTAAAGTATCCGCTTGACAAAAAATGTTAGTAAGTTTAGTAGCCAGATAATTAATTGATTAACGCGTTGATTTGGTGTTAATCAAGGAATTGAGCTTTTCAAACAGCGAGGGCATCCTTTGATGCTAATGGAGCTCGCTTAATCAATCGATTTGCTTGTTAAATTCTTAAACACGAGGGAGGCATTCATTCATTTGTAGTTTTCGAGCGCTCTGATTTCGACTCACAAAGAATGCAAATAAAGAATGAGACGATCAAACCGCGGAACAATAAAAAATAAACTAAAATACACGCCTCTGTTTTTGTTTTGATCTGCAGCGCGGGCGTGAATATTTTACTTAAAAAACAAAAAAGCTAAAAATGGAAAACCAGCGATTTACGTCTCTCTTAAACCCCAAGTAAAGTAAAAGAAAGCCATTTAATAAAAAAAAGCGCAGCCGATTTTCCTCTCACTAGAGAAAAACATTTATAAAAAAAACGGGGGGAAAAGAATTGGCTGGCGCGCGCTTTCTTCGCCCCCCTTGGCGCGATTAGCGCGTCATTAGCGGCCCGCTAATCCCCGTCATTAATGACGCGCTGCCTAATCAGGCCCCTAATCATTGCAGGGCGCCTGCGAGTCAACGCGCCTCATGATCGCGACGATTAGACAGAGCGTTCGCAACGGGGATTAAGAGGAGTTTAGCGGGCCGCAGAGGATTAAGATCTCTCTTCTCTTTTTGCCTACCGCAGCTTAATCCATGGATCCCGCGTTAATTACATAGCGCGTCATTAGCGGGATCCATGGATTAAGCTGCGGTTAAGCGCCGGCGCTATGTAATTAACGCGGCGCAGCTTTGAAGTGATGTAGTTAAGCCCGCGCGATTAAGCGCGCTAATGCAGGCCGCGCGCCGTGCCAGGCTGGCAGCGGGCCGCGCCACGTGGCGGCCCCCCATTGGCCCCCCCGCCGGGTGTTGTTTTCCTAAAGTCTCCAGCTCATTTTCCTAAAGTCCAGCTCCTATAAGGTTCCCCAATTTCCTAAAGTCCAGCTCCTAAGGTATTTCCCGATTTCCTAAAGTCCAGGCTCCTAAGGTATTCCCCAATTTCCTAAAGTTCAGGTCTAAAGTTCCAGCTCCTTCAAGGTTGCCGAGTTTGCGAAAGCCCCGATCCGAGCGGGGCGTGTTCGAGCACATCGTCGGTCGGTCGGTCGATAGGAACAGATAGATCCACAGCACACATGGGCGCGTTAATGAGAGGCGGAGAATCGGGACCTCGGTTCTGGCTTTCTTCTTCTTCTTCTTCTTCTTCTTCTTCTTCTTCTGTTGCCAACGCAGCTGCCGATCGGAACTGCTGAGAGGGCCGAGAGCTGGAATCGGGCGCCGGACTCGGTTTCGAGAAGCTGGAATCTGCCGATCGAGCTGCGCGAGTTCTGGCGGAAGGGGGAAGGTTCCGATGATACCAGGTTGTCGATACCAGGTTGTCGATACCAGGCACTGCCTTTTCTCTATGTTTTTTCAATCTACCTGGCCAAGCCTGACAATGCAGAGGCCTTCTTCTTCTTCTTCTTCTTCTTCTTCGGTTGCTGCTTCTGCTTCGATTGCTTCTGCTTCTTCTGCTTCTTCTGCTTCTTCTGTTTCTTCTGCTTCCTTCTGTTTCTTCTCAGGCTCTGTGCGCCAGTTTCTGCATGTCTGTCTGTCTGTCTGTCTGTCTGTCTGTCTGTTTGTCGAGACGCCCTTTTCCTTCCTTCCATTTCTTTACGCGAATTGTATCGAGCATGCCAGCCACGCTCCGCGAGCTCTTTTCGTTTAATATAATTTTGCGGGATCGATGATGCGCTCGCTCTCAGCTCTCTGCTCTCTGCTCTCTGCTCTCTGGGGGCCGCCAGATCGTGATTCCGCCCGCCCCGATCGATGCGTGTACGAACAGCTCGATAACCACACACACAACACTGCCCAGAGGCAGGGAGGGCGCCACTGCCGAATACGTCCAAAAACCTCTGCCTTTCTGTATTTGTCTGCATGCATGTATATATCTATATAAGTATCTATAGGTATACATACATATACATACATACATATATATATATATATGAATGTGTGTGTTCATGTGGAAAGGTGAACATGTATTGTAGTTAGTTGGTGGTGGTTGCGATGCGGCGGGCTCTCGAGTGCCCCGGATTCTACGGATCGTTGCGGCCCTCGTTCGATCGATCGGATCGATTCGATCGAATCGATCGAATCGCTTCGTTTCACACTTTTGCGGACCCCGACCGACTTCGCATATGATCGCATTGACGCTAACTGACTGACCGACCAAAAACAAACAAACAAAAAAGGAAAAAAAAAAAACTCTGACTAACCACCAAACTCCACTAACCCCCAACTTTCAATTGATCAAACCAACTCTAACTGATCACAATTCAGAAGCAAAAGCAGAAGAAGAAGAAGAAGAAGAAGAAGAAGAAGAGGAAGAAGAAGAAGAAGAAGAGGAAGAGGAATGATCTTGGTATGCACAAATGAGATCAAAGGACTGAGTGATGTACACCAACAAGAAGTGTACAAATGAGATCAAAGGACTGAGTGAAGAGAAACTACAGATTACAAGAAGTGTAGTAGAATCATAATCATAACAATAATAATAATAATAATAATAATAATAAGAAGAAGAAGAAGGCTGTTTGTTGTACATGCAATGGAAGTGGAGCAATAAAAGAGCCCCTTTAATGCTTCTTTCTCATCCTCTTCTTGGGAAAGCCTAATCAATTAATTTAATCAATACAAACTGTTAACTAATAGTAGTAGTAATGTACACACAAGAAACAATTTAATCAAGATTGACACTGTTAACTAATAGTAGTAATGTACACACAAGAAACAAGTTAAACTTATCAGTCTTAAGCACACACACAAACACAAACACAAACACAAA
>JBBBWG010009834.1:0-10341 GCA_037176905.1 Azolla pinnata | reverse complement strand
AAAAACATAACTACCTACTTGTTATGAAAATAGATTGATTATAGATCATGAAGCAAGATCGAATCAAGATTAAAGAGTGATTAGATGTTAATTTGGATTTCTAGTTGGCATATCGAATATAATCTCAAGATAAAGCTCATAGGTTAAAGCGCGATTAGATATTAATCTGGATTGCTAATCAACACATCGAATATAATCTCAAGATAAAGCTCATAGGTTAAAGAGCGATTAGATATTAATCTGGATTTCTAATCAGCATATCGAATATAATCTCGAGATAAAGCTCATAGGTTAAAGAGCGATTAGATATTAATCTGGATTGCTGATCAGCATATCAAATATAATCTCAAGATAAAGCTCATAGGTTAAAGAGCGATTAGGTATTAATCGAGATCACTAATCAGCATATCAAATGTAATCTCAGGATAAAGCTCATAGGTTAAATCACCATTATATATTAATTTGGATTTCTAATCAGCATATCGAATACAATCTCATAGGTTAAAGAGCGATTAGATATTAATCGAGATCGCTAATCAGCATATCAAATGTAATCTCAATATAAAGCTCATAGGTTAAAGAGCGATTAGATATTAATCGAGATCGCTAATCAGCATATCAAATACAATCTCAAGATAAAGCTCGTAGGTTAAAGAGCGATTAGATATCAATCGAGATCGCTAATTAGCATATCAAATACAATCTCAAGATAAAGCTCATAGGTTAAAGAGCGATTAGATATCAATCGAGATCACTAATCAGCATATCAAATACAATCTCAAGATAAAGCTCATAGGTTAAAGATTGATTAGATAGTAATCGAGATCGCTAATCAGCATATCAAATGTAATCTCAAGATAAAGCTCGTAGGTTAAAGAGTGATTAGATAATTAATATTGATCGCAAATCAGCATATCGAATATAATCTCAAGATAAAGCTCATAGGTTAAAGAGCGATTAGGTATTAATCGAGATCGCTAATCAGCATATCAAATACAATCTCAAGATAAAGCTCGTAGGTTAAAGAGCGATTAGATATTAATCGAGATCGCTAATCAGCATATCAAATACAATCTCAAGATAAAGCTCGTAGGTTAAAGAGCGATTAGATAATTAATCTTGATCGCTAATCAGCATATTGAATATAATCTCAAGATAAAGCTCATAGGTTAAAGAGCGATTAGGTATTAATCGAGATCACTAATCAGCATATCAAATACAATCTCAAGATAAAGCTCATAGGTTAAAGAGCGATTAGATATTAATCGAGATCGCTAATCAGCATTAGCTCGTAGGTTAAAGAGCGATTAGATATCAATCGAGATCGCTAATCAGCATATCGAATATAATCTCAAGGTAAGCCTCATAGGTTATGCACTCGTGTGTAGAGTACCAAAGTGATCGAGATCCATGAGTATATAACTCACCGGATCGATCGTGGGATTGCATACACGCTGTTTACATCTTAGCTTGTTAACTGATGCTTAAGTCTGAGATATGTATAGCATAAGGCATTGGTTTCCATGACGAAGGAAGCCATAGAACAGCAAGAACAAATTTCCTAGAGCATCTGCTTCTTCCGATGAAATCTGGTTGAAGTTGCTAAATGATTCTTGTCCGTATTTTGTTCATATGATCAGAAAGAAGAGCCCAAATTCAGTAGAGATTTCCTCTAAAACCACATTTGTTTCATTTCTATTGTACAATCAAATGGCATAAAAAAAATGCTTATAATACAAAGTTCCAAGTCTTTTTTTTCTTTTATCAGTTGAAATTTTGATGGGGATCATCAAATTTTAGCAGAGCAGCATATTCTGTTGTGCAGCTAGCTAACAGAAGCTGCTGCCAACTTCTTCTTCTTCTTCTTCTTCTTTCTTGCAGAGAAGAACTAATATACTACCAGCTGGTAGACTGGTAATGCTTTTTGTGTGCTATTTTACACCTGGTTAGCTTTCCAAACAAGATCAGATTCAGATGTATATGCACTACCAGCTAGATAGTAAGTAGTGCTTTGTGCTTTTTTATACCTGGTAGCTTTCCAAAGAGGATTGATTAGATTCAGATCCACATGCACTACATACCTTGCTAGATACTTGTGCTTTTTTTTTGTTTGCTTTTATCTTTCCAAAGAAGATTAGATGTGAGCTATATATACACTAGCTACTTACTACCTGTGGCAGGAAGTAGTGCATTTGTGTGGTGTTTAGGTATTTAGACCTGGTAATGCATGCTGATCTCGACGAGGTTGGTGGGCGGAACGGAGAGGATGAGCGAAGTCGCTGGCGAGGTGCTGTTGGCGTAGAGGAATCGGTAGATGACATCGAGGAAGACGCGCTGAGCCCAGAAGCGAATGCCTTGCCTCGAGAACACGAGCCGAGCTTTGCCGATGACGAGAACGGGATCGAGAGCTCGAACGCTCTCGAGAGTCACCAGCTCCGCCTTCCATGCCCGAGACCTTTCTCGAGGGGCCACTACTGTAGCTGTACCAGCATTCATTTCCTGCAAAACAGTTGTTTCGACCTCGGCATTCTTCTCCTCCTCCTCCTCCTCCTCCATGCTCGGCTGGTTCGGAGCTACCGCTGATCCACGCTGCTGATGGCTGTTAATGTTGTTGTTGTTGTTGTTGTTGTTGATGATGGGCTGCCCCTTTGCATGATGATGCTGATGATGATGATGCTCTTCCTCGCGTAATGCCACGAAATCCTCCTCGTAGAAGTCCAAATCCTCCACGCTCCGCTGGCCCGAATCCCTCGAGCGTATGTAGTCTCGGAGCGAGTCGATCATGCACTCGCGGAACTCGCTCCACACGATCTTCCTCTCCTCCGCATATCCGTAGTAGGCCATGCAGCGGTAGAGCCCCGAGGAATCTCCGAGGAATCGGTACCTCTCGCGGGCGGGGATCTTGGGGATCTTGCAGAAGTTGACGGTGGTGAAGATGACGATCTTGTGCAGGGATCGGATGTTGTCGAGGTAGTGGCGCATCAGCGGGGGCACTTCGTCGTCGAAATCGCAGTAGAAGATGCAAAGCCCCGGGACCCTGGTGACTCCCGATGTGGAAGTCGCCATGAGCGAGATCACATCCTTGACTCGCACCATGTTCGCCTTCTCGTACCTGTTGTGCGTGGCTCGCCCGAAGATCCACGTGAACATGATCACGCCGATGAAGATGGAGACGACGAAGGGCAGCCAGCCTCCCTGCGCGATCTTGCTCAGCACCGACGAGATGTAGACCCCTTCGATGCTCCCGTACACGATCACGAAGGCCAGCACCAATGGCAGGCTTATGTTCCACACCACCACCATCACCAAGCCCGCGAAGAACGTCGTGATGAACATCACGATGATCACCGTAACACCTGCGCAAGAAGCATCAAAAGTTAACTCTTTAACCACATCCATAGATCTCTTCATCTCCGCCCAAAGCATAACAAGCGCCGATCATATATATATATATATATATATGTATGTATGTATGTATGTATTTCGCCGAATGCAGCATTGTAGTAGAGAATGTAATCCCTGACTCCCTTCCATCTCGCCGCAACCGGGAATCTATCATTGATTGACATGGCTATATAGAACTGTAATCCCCCCTTCGCTGGGCACGCTAGTATCGGTTTTCTCGGATTCTTCTTCTCGACAATCGCGGGCTTCTAAAAGCTCACAAGTGGAAATTGTGCCCGAACGCCATCGACCCACAATTCTATAGCAGGTAGGTACAATGGCTGACTGCGGCAAATGTGTATAATGTAATCCCTTCCACCATCAAGAATCGACATATTGACGGAGATTCTCCTCGGTTCTTCCTTGCGATGCTGAAATCTGCTTTTCTCTGTGTTTTCCTTCGGAAGCATCAGACCGCTAAGCTCAAAACACCAGAAAGCTATAATCATGCGAATTCGTCTGACCCACAATTGTATATTGACAGGTGCAATGTCCAAATTATGCAGCGGTTGTATCATCTAATCCCCGTCCACAAAGTGTCAAACATATGGATTGACATGGGCAATGCATCCTCATCAGTTCCTCCAAAATCTGCTTCTCTCTTTTCCTTTCTCTAACCATCAGTCTGCCTACTCTGATCAAACCAGCTCCTTACTTAACACACAAAGAGAGAAATTACTCGTCGTCGATGCTCGCTTCAAAAGCCAGCTGAAATATGTGCAGCACAATCAGGTTCTGGAACTAAGGAGTTAAGAACACATTACCATAGGCATGACCGAGAGAATCCACACTTCGCAGGCCCACGACGACGAGGACGCATAACACCATCAAGAAGTAGTTGGCCTCGGGCGAGTAGATCTGGCCCTCGTGATCCTCCGATGTGTGGATGAGCTGCACCTTGGGGAACAAGTCGAGGGCGATCGATTGCTTGACCAGCGAGAAACAGGCAGAGATCAAGCACTGGCTCGCGACAATCGCCGTCAACGTGGCGATGATGAACATGGGCCAATACACAGGCGTCGGTATGGACTTGTAGAACACGCCCTCGTTGTCGAGGTTTAGGGTAAGGTACGCAGTCTGCCCGGCGTACATGAGTATGCATGCAGGATAAGTAACAAAGACAAATGCCATCTGCCATTAGGAATAGCAAATGGAGCTCAGAATTAGTTCATCTGCAACTGTAGTGGGCAGGATATAATTAGCAGATAATCTAGTTAGCAACCAAGATCTGTTTCAGCAGTATTCCTCAAAATTACGAAGTCAGATCTCACATCTTCATCGATCTGACGCATTGCAGGTTACAGCAGTAGCCTTCAATTGTCATTCCCTATGACAGTTCCAACATACCAACCAATCTACTGTTGTTATGCAAACCTGTCCATGATTTGTTGTTTTCACTGTAAACACATGGGCATGCGCACATATCTATATCTATCTATCTATCTATCTATCTATCTATATCTATATATATATATATATCCCCACATTGTATAAGATATTTAAATTCGAGATGAACACCAAAGCTACGCACTATCATCAGAATCAATGGTAACACACAGGATAACAAAGCAAAATGAAGCTAACTGCAACGCCCTATCATCAAAATCAATGATAACCACAGGATAACTAAGCAAGATTAAGCTAACTGCAACAACCCAACATTGTATAAGATATTTAAATTCGAGATGAACACCAAAGCTACGCACTATCAGCAGAATCAATGGTAACCAAAGGATAATAAAGCAAGATTAAGCTAACTGCAACGCCCTATCATCAAAATCAATGATAACCACAGGATAACAAAGCAAGATTAAGCTAACTGCAACGCACCATCCTCAGAATCAACGATATTAACCATAGGATAACAAAGCAAGATTTTCTATTTAGTGTAGGACAGCTACCTGCATCGATATTCGATTGAAGTGGCCTAGATCGGCATACATGGCCTCTGAGCCTGCAGAGCACAGAATCCATGTTATCTCAAGTGCATGAACATATGGCATTCCATGCCCAGAATTCTTACTTGTAATGCAAAGAACGGTCCCCGACAAGACCTTCCAGCTCTCCAGCTTGCGATCCAGGAAGAATTTGAACATGTAATGCGGAGAGATAGCCTTGAAGACGCTCGGATTATGCACGGCCACATTGTATATCCCGATCAGGGAAGTCGTCAAGAACCAGATTGCTACGGTCGGAGAGAAGAGGAAGCCGACTTTGCTGGTTCCAAATCTCTGGACCATGAAGAGCGCAATCAGCAGCAATGTGGTGATGATGACAATGGATGCTACACGGAGATTCAGAAGCCATATCCGGAGGAGTGCCAGATCAGTTCGCAGCATTTGACAGCACAAATCAAGCAAAAATGCTGCAGTAGCTTACTGGTGTTAAATACATGGGAGGCATTTCGTAAGCCGTCCACTGCCGAGAGGACTGCAAAAGGAAAGAGCAATCTTATGGAGTTAGAAAGAAGAGCCTGTAGTGCATGATTCGAGTTGATTCTTGAAGCAAAATCAATTTAAGAACTGCCGAGCTTAAAGCTATAGACATAGGGCGAATGAAAGCAATGTATTATTGGTGATCTGATGATTCTCACCTGAAATCGCTGGAGTGAGGATTCCATCGCCGATGACCATACAAGCACCCATCATCGTGAATATGAAGAGGCACAGCTGCGCGGCCTTGCTCCTCTCCATGAACTTGATGGTCTTCGCTTGAACCGAGCCTTCCTTGGGCATAGTCTTCACCACCTTCTTGGGCACTCTTCCATAGCGCGAGATGTTGGTGTGCTGGCACAGAATCGAGTACAGTGCGAAGGTCCCACCTGATGGAAATCATGCAGACATGGGCACAGATCTTGCGCGGCATCCTATACCAGCTCCTACTGTATGTATGTCCACTTGCAGATTAAGCGAATAGAATTTAGAGAAGATATTAAGCTAGGGTTTAAGGCTCAGATCATGGCATGAGCGTTGGATTCAGTTACATGGGCACAGATCTTGATCCGGCAAAGCATCGTGTGCCCAGATCCTACTGCAAACTTGCCGAAAAGACAAGAAATGCAAAGAAAAATGAAGATGAGCTGGGGTTTATGGTCACAGAGCTTGAGCCGGCAAGCATCCTGTACCAGTTCCTACTGCAGACTTGCCGAAAAGGCAAGAAAAAGCAAAGAAAGAGAAGATGAACTAGGGTTATGGCTCGGAAGACATGAGCTTTCATGTTCCTGATTCAGTTACATGGGCACAGATCTTGAGCGGCATCGTATACCAGCTCCTACCGTATGTACACTTGCAGAAACGAGAAGAAAAAGAAGATATTGAGCTAGGGTTTATGGCTCAGAGGACATGAGTTTCATGTTCCTGATTCAGTTACATGGTCACAGATCTTGAGCCGGCAAGCATCCAGTACCAGATCCTACTGCAAACTTGCCCGAGAAGACAAGAAAGGCAAAGAAAAGAGGAATCTGAATTAGGACTATGGTCACAGATCTTGAGCCGGCAAAGCATCCTGTGCCAGATCCTACCGCATACTTGCCGGAAAGACAAGAAAAGCAAAGAGAAATGAAGATGAACTAGGGGTATGGCTCAGAACTAGACATGAGCTTTCATGCTCCTGATTCAGTTACATGGGCACAGATCTTGAGCATGAACTAGGGTTATATGGCTCAGACGACATGAGCTTCCATGTTCTTGATTCCGTTACATGGGCACGGATCTTGAGCCGGCAAGCAATCCTGTATCAGATCCTACTGCAAATTACTCGCCGAGAAGACAAGAAAAGCTTCTTAGAAAGGAAGATGAACTAGGATTTGGATCGGACGACATGAGTTTTCATGTTCCTGATTCCGTTCCATGGCCACAGATCTTGCCATATCCTACTGCACACTTGCCGAAAAGACAAGGGAAAGATTCAGAGGATGAACTAGGGGCTACGGCTTTGATGTTCCTGATTCAGTGCTTGAGCAGCAAGCATCCTGTACCAGATCCCACTGCAAACTTGCCCGAAAAGAGCAAATCAAATGAAGATGAACTAAGGTTTATGGCTCAGAAGACATGAGCTTTCCATGTTCCTGATTCCGTCGACAGGGACACAGGCGAGAAAAGCAAAGGAAAGAAGATGCAAAAGAGCAAAGAAGATGAAGATGAACTAGGGTTACATTGGGCTCAGAAGCCACGAGCTAATTCCATGCTCCTGATTCCCCGTTACAGGGACAAAGGAAAGAAGATTGAAGCAGGGTTAAACGGCTGAGAAGATCCCTGAGATTCCTCGTCTGCACTTTGCAGAAAAGGGGAAAGAAGGCGAAGACAGAAAGAAGGATTGGAGCCGGAGAGCTGAATCGGGATTTCTATGGCTCAGAAACGTGTTCCTGATTTCCTCAATCAAACCTTGTTTTGTTCCAAATGGAAAAGAGAGATCGGAGCCTTTACCTTCGCCATGATCGTCTGCTCGCAGGATGATGAAGGCGTACTTGACGAGCGAGATGAGGGTGAAGGTCCAGAAGACGATGCTGAAGACGCCCAGATAGTCGTCTGCTGCAGGCTTGTCGAGCTTGAAGGAGGACATAACGTAGAGCGGACAAGTGCCGACTCCGGCGTAGACGATGCCCAGGGATTGATAGGCGAGCAGGAAGTTGCGCGGCTTGTGCAATCTGTGAAGCAAGAAGGAAGGAAGCCAATGGAATTAGTTTCAGATGGAATAATTCCGTTGGATGGATCCATGGCGATCGATCGGTGGTGCTTTGCATCAGATGATGAGCGCGGATCAGATACTGATCCAAAAGCCATGAGATTTGCAGGCGGAAGGAAAGATCGGTGTGCAAAATTCCATGGGATCCATGGCGATCGATGGTGGTATTATGCATCATGATGAGCGGATCAGATCCAAAGCCATGAATTTGCAGACGGAAGGGAAGATCAGATCCAAAGCCATGAATTTGCAGAGGGAAGGGAAGATCAGATCTAAAGCCATGAATTTGCAGAGGGAAGGGAAGATCAGATCTAAAGCCATGAATTTGCAGGCGGAAGAGAAGATCAGATCTAAAGCCATGAATTTGCAGGCGGAAGGGAAGATCAGATCTAAAGCCATGAATTTGCAGACGGAAGGGAAGATCAGATCTAACGCCATGAATTTGCAGGCAGAAGGAAAGATCGGTGAGCAAAAATCCATTGGATCCATGGCGATCGATGGTGGTTCTATGCATCATTTGATGAGCGGATCAGATACTGATCCTCCGAAAGCCATGAAATTTGCGGGCGGAAGGAAAGATCAGATCTAAAGCCATGAAATTTGCAGACGGAAGGAAAGATCAGATCTAAAACCATGAAATTTGCAGACGGAAGGAAAGATCAGATCTAAAGCCATGAAATTTGCAGACGGAAGGAAAGATCGCCTCAGGAAAATCCATTGGATCCATGGCAATCGATGTGGTACTATGCATCATATGATGAACGGATCAGATTCTGATCCAAAAGCCATGAAAATTGCAGGCGGAAGGAAAGATCAGATCTAAAGCCATGAATTTGCAGAGGGAAGGAAAGATCGCCTCAGCAAAATCCATGGGATCCATGGCGATCGATGGTGGAACTATGCATCATATGATGAGCGGATCAGATACTGATCCCAAAGCCATGGATTTGCAGACGGAAGGAAAGATCAGATCTGAAGCCATGAATTTGCAGGCGGAAAGAAAGATCGCCTCGGCAAAATCCATGGGATCCATGGCGATCGATGGTGGTACTATGCATCATAGAATGAGCGGATCGGATCCAAAAGCCATGGATTTGCAGACGGACGGAAAGATCAGATCTGAAGCCATGAATTTGCAGGCGGAAAGAAAGATCGCCTCGGCAAAATCCATGGGATCCATGGCGATCGATGGTGGTACTATGCATCATAGGATGAGCGGATCGGATCCAAAAGCCATGGATTTGCAGACGGACGGAAAGATCACTCAGCTAAAATTCCATGGATTCGTGGCGATCGATGGTGGTACTATGCATCATCTGATGAGCGGATCGGATCCAAAAGCGGCGCATGAAATTCGCAAACGGAAGCCTTAGGAAAGACCGCTCAACAAAATCCATTTAGGGTTAGGGCTTAGGCTTGAGGCTTGAGGCTATACAGGGTTTAGGGTTTAGGGTACTTCGGGTTTAGGGTTAGGGTTTAGGGTTAGGGTTTAGGGTTAGGGTTTAGGGTTTCGTGGGATTAGGGCTTTGCAGAGAGAGCAGAATCTGTACCTGGCGGTGGAAGGGAAGGGATTCCTGAAGAAGGAGAGCGTCTTGGGGATGCTGGAGTAGCTCGTGTTCCTGCTGGGCCCCTTCGACTGCGCAGAGTTCATCGTCATGATCTCATCGCCATCGCCATCGCCGTTCTCTGCGCTGCAGCTCTTGTTGCTGCTGCTCTTGTTGCTGTTGCTGATGATGATGCTACTGTGCTTCTGCACGAGCTCGCCATCGCCATAGCCGCCTGCAGCAGCAGCAGCAGCAGCATCTTCTCCCTCGGGAGGTATGTCCACAACCCTAGACGTCGCCATAGCCGTCACAACCTGTGCAGATCATCGAAACGCAGACGGGATCTCAGGTGCGACGGATTTGGCAGAGAAATCGCAGACGGGATTTCAGGTGCGATGGATTTCGCAGAGGAATCGCAGACGGGATTTCCGCTGCGACGGATCTTGCAGAGAAATCGCAGACGGATTCTTGCAGACGGATTGCGGCTGCAATCTGCAGATTCTGGTGCGGATGCGGAAGAATCTAACGCAGATTGCACAGAAATTGCAGACGGATTGCGGAATCTGCAGATTCTGGTGCAGATGCGGAAGAATTTAGCTAACGAAGACAGATTTCCAGACACAGATTACAGACTAGCAATCTGCAGATTTCCAGGCACAGATTGCAGAGA